>JAJOOR010025048.1:0-24726 GCA_036250505.1 Solanum acaule | reverse complement strand
ATATATATATATATATATATATATATATATATATATATATATTTTATAAAGCCACTTCCCTTAAAATATCTAAGAAAATTGTAGTAGTACTACAGCAACATCCTTCGCTGTAATTATCCACTCAATTACACAAAACCCTCAATTCTAATTCTCAAAACCAACTGAAACGCTAAACACTCCCACCAATTCATCACCCGTATTCTCAAGATACCCCACCTTTTCCCCATTATGATCCCACACTTTCCCCAACAATCTCCACATGCATTAACCAAAAAGCCTATCAAAAACTTTCAGCTACTCTTCTTCACCCCTTTTCTTCAATAAGCTGATAGAATCACAGTTTAGCTCAACTTCAGCTTACCCCACCACCTGATAACAGTAGAGAGAAAGAGAAAGAACAGAGAGGTAATACTAATGTCTCATTTCTCTCTTTCTTGCTGTTATCAGAGGAAGGTTTGGGAGAAAGGAGATCGCAGCCGTTGAGAGAACCGTATGGGTGATCATGGCCGTCAATGGAGTTGTGAGTTGACAGGAGGCATGTGCTACACATCCTTCAGTGGTGGGGGCGCGTTCGGTCGGCTAGATTTGTGAAATTGGTTCCATTTTTTTATTTTTGATTTGGTAAAAATGTTAATCGAAATTGATTTAAAATAAATTTGATTCAATTTATTTTGGTATGATTTTTCAATGAAACTAACACACACATTACGAGTCATTGGTATAAATAAAAATGAAGAATTTCGACTCATTTAATGTTTACCACTTTAATATATCAAAATTATTTTTCTCTAGCTCAATATCTTCCGGCGAGATATTTATCCAACTGTGATTTACTATCTAAATTTTCGCCAACTTCTTTATGCTTCATAAATTATTATTTCGTTTTCATTATTTTTTTATAAAAAAAATTGTCATAATCACTTGTAGAGTTGTCAAAAAGGACCGGTTCAATCCCACCCGCCCCAAGTCTCACGGGTCAATGAATTTGAAGGGTTAGGGCGGGCCTGCCCTTTATTTGGAAGGGCTTGAAAATGCTCAGCTCAGCCCAACCCTAGAAGGGTCGAGGGCTGGGGTGGGCTAGCCCTTCTTTTTTTTCTTTTCAAACTTAAAATTCTATAACATCAAGAAAATGAGAATATTTGCAAATCAAATATGGCAAACAATTGTGTTGTTTCAATAACACTCAAAAAATCTAATGTAATTAGCACGTATCTAAGATACTAGATATGTGAGATACATGTATCTGGTTTGATGCATCACAGATATGCGAGAGAGATAAGAGAGTGGCAAGCGAGAAGAGAGGGAGACGAGGGCGTGGGATCTATGTATCCTAGATACATGCGAATCCACTTGGGTAGAGTGTATCTAGAACAAATTAACCTAATTTTGAGTCCATGTATTCTGAGATACATGTATCTAGACGTACTAAAATTTGGTAAGATTCATAATATTACAACATAACGTGCATTTAAGTAATTAGTTCATATACTAAAGAGATTGTTGTAAGTTACCCTTAAATAAATAGTATTGGCCCATGGGCCGACCCCGGCCCGGCCTCGATTAAGCCTCAAGGGTCAAGGGCTTATATGGGTTGGGCTTATAAGTCCTAGTTTTAAATGAGCTTGAAAATCCATCCCAACCTACCCCAATAACGAGTTGAGTTGGGCTTCCCGTATGGGCTAAGCCCATTTTGACGGCTCTAATTACTCGCATTAAATTTGTTGACATACTTAGAGAGAGATTATTGTTGCTGATTCATTAAGCAATATTAATAGGGAAAATTACTCGGTTAAGCAAACTTATACTACTTAATTACTCATCATAGCTATAGTTTGTTATAATTACCACTCGCGACTAACATTATACATTAATTACGTGGGCTGACTTCCAGTTTGTATATTAGTCACGTTTGTATATGTATAATTCGTCATATTTGTATAATTCGCAGCTAACAATTCTTTGTTTGATTTGTATTTGTATACGATTGTTTATATTTGTATATGACGATGATTTCCTTTGGTTTTTCAGTGTTGTCATCATATACATTCAATTTTTTTGTGTATAACTTTTTAAAGTTTGTATAAATGTGTAGTTTTTGGATTTTGTATAATATAATTTATATAATGTAATTTGTATAATATATTTTGTATAATTGTTTAAAGTTCATATGTTTATGTTTGTATCAATTCGTTATTTCGAGTTTAATTATATTTGTATAATTTCAGACTGTATATTATTCAATTATACAAAAAATGTGAATTATACAAATGTACATGTAATTATACAAACGATATGTGAATTATACAAATTATTGTCCTCTCTCGCTCGCTTCTCTCCTCCTCTCCCAATCTCGCTCACCTCTCTCCTCCCTTTCCCAATCTCTCTCGCCAGAATATACAAATACATATGTATAATATACAATTATCTAACCGATATACATATACAATTCACCTCTCTCCCACTCTCTGCCCTCTCTCGCTCGCCTCTCTCCTCACTCTCCCAATCTCGCTCGCCACTCTCCTCCCTATAACATGTAGCTACGAATTGTAATGAGCAAATTATAGCTATGGAGCATGATAAGACTATTTTTGAGTGGCTATATGCGAAAGTTCCTCATATTAATATGACAGAAAAAGTATTTAAAATTCAGTTTGCTATAAATTGACTTTACTATCTAATGTCTTTATAAATTTATTAATTTTGTACTAATTAAATTAATAATTGAACAATGTGTTACTTCCTAAATCAAAGTATAATTTCTTTAGGAGTACTCTTTAGCTTGCAATAAATCTACAAGGTGAAAAGACTTTAAAACATTTTGATTAATAGATATTTAATTTGTTAAATAATTTATAACATTTAAATTAAATATAAGGGTAAAATTGTAATCTAATTTTTGTCTAAAATTCTTTCCACTTTTCATATAATATGATGATATGATATGATGTTATGTAGTAAGTTCAAGTCGACTGATGATGCGTACTAGTACATATTTTTTATACTGATACTACTTTTGCTAGGCCACTTGGCATAGTCTGGTTGCAGTATTCAATGATATTTCATAGGTGAGATCGATGATGCAGTAAGTTCAGTGTGTTCTTTTACAAATAACCTTGGATTGATCTAAATCAAGTTAGTAGTAATTTCATAATTGCATTGGGTGTTCGATTATGTTTTATTTATTTTGTGCATGATCCAATTTAAATTGGGTGAAAAGGGATCTCCTACCTAAGTGTTAAAGTAGGTGCCCACACGTCTTGATGGGTTGGATCGTGACAAACTTTTTTTTTCTTCCATCCCTAAACCAATTAAACATCTCGAAATTGATTTTTTTCTCAAAAATCAGGAATTAAAAAATTAAATGTACTTTGAAAGTCAAGTATACAATATCTGCAAATGAAGTAAATAACGATAAATAATAGAGTATGAATAGATAATACAAAAATTTACTAATAATAATTAAATTATATACTTAACTCATAAAACATTACATGTCATATTCTATTTCAAATTTCAGTAACGAAAATATTAAACAACCTCTAATGCACTCCTTAAGAACACGTTCACTCTCTTTTGATAGATGAAATATGCAAAAAAATAAAATACAATAAACATATTATCAAATCATACATAATTAAGATAAAATTTAAAAATACTAAATGATTATGAAAGACGAATTTGTCCAATTCTATTAGGCTCGATTATCACTTTATGAAAATTATTTTAATTTCGGAGTGTTATTTTCGATGCATCATGTAACACCTCGAAAATTGGAAGCTATGTTTAGGTTGAAAAGGTGCAGGAAACTGATCTATGTCAATTTGTCTACAATCCGTAGAAGGGTGTTGAAGAAATGATATTGAGAAATTGGAAATATCAAGTCCCAATAGTTGACCTACGAATGAACAAAACGAATCGTATGGTGGTCTACGGATCGTAGGAGGGATCCATAGAAGTGATCCAAACTTAGTGAACTTTTGGGCTTGAACAGGGGTTCTAGGGATTGGGGTCTACGAGCCGTAGAATATTGTATGGATGATAGGAAGGTCTCGTGGAATCGATCAGAAATATTGAGTCCAATAAGTGATCTACGACTGACTAGTATGGTCCGTTGAAATTTCTACGGACCATAGGTCGAAGCCTTAGACCCTATTCAACAGGTTTTGATTAAGGATTTTTTGATCTTTTCCTATCTAATAAACGCTTAAACTACATTGTTTTGGTTCTATAATTACCCCTACAACCTTTTTTTACTTATAAGACTAAGCCTAAATCCTCTCATTCACTCAACTCACAAAATCTTGGTTCTAAAGTCTTCTTTTCCGATTTTCTCTTAAGAACTTTCAAGGTGAAGGTTAGGATTTCAAGAGCTTCAAGGGTTTCTTCTTCATTGCTTTTAGGTTTTGATTGCTAAGGTATGTGAGAATTCACCAATGGATCCCTTTCATCTATTGGGTCCCAAAAGCATCACAATCTCCTAAATTGATTTCACCCTATTCTATTAGGGTTTCATGTAAATCTTCACAAGTTCTACTAATTATGATTCAATTATTTATATTCAATCTTATTATGCATGATTTGATTCAATTACATGATTTTCAATTAATTTTATATGAACCCATGACTTATGCTTGATTTCGATGATGAACTTATGGATTATGATTGTGAATTTAATTAAGAATTTATGCATGTTTTATGAAAAGCATGATTTGTGACTAAAAGATGTTTTTGAGATAAGTATCAATGAATTGTGAAAGGATTTTCTCACATATGAAGAAATTATGACTTAGATGCTTAAAAAGCTTAGTGTCTTAATGAATAAATATATTAAATCATGATTTTGAAAGGAGTTGTTCTATTATGAAATTACGATTGAATTGGTAATCTTTGGTTATTGTGTTTCCATATGTTTTGATATGATTATGATTATGAATTTTCAATTGGGATTTACTTAGTATCGAGAGGACTTTGAGATGGAGGTTTTTCCGTATGTAGAGGTTGGGTCTCTAGTAGCAATCTCTTTGTCCCACATGTCCCCATAGGAATGTCTTAAATGACCTAATGTAACACCTCAGACTTGAGAAAATAGAAAATGCAGCTTTTCGAACCTGGTGCAAGAACCACGGAAGCCACCGACGGTCTGTGGTCTGACACACGATTCGTAGGTGGGGTCTGTCATTGGGCAACAAATACTTATGGTCTCTTACCCCACCCATGGTCAACCAGGACAGTCCGTGGTTGGACATATGGACCGTAGGTGAGGGTCAGCAGCCAATTGGAGGGAATTGGTTGTTGGGTCAACTTCAAACAGTCACGTCTTTTAGCACAAAATGAATTAGGTGACCCATGACCTATCAAATGAAATATAATTGAATCTTCTTTCCAACGCCACCTAGTTTGCTAAAAACTCATCTCGGAGTAAGAATTTATGCTCGTTTTAGTGAAGCCCTGTCGAGCAGAGCTTAACCGACAACCCCTACCGACGGTTGGTAGGTCAACCAATGTTCGATAGGTCCCTCCGTGGATGACCTTCGTCAGCTTTTAAGTTAGGGTCATTTAGGCCTTTTTCCTATGCGTTGGGGTCCTTAAACTACGTTGTTTAATGCCTAAACTACATCATTTTACTCAGTTTATGCCTAATAGCTTAGTCAGACATACCCAGAACCTTTATTCTCCAAAATTCATCAAAATTAGAGCAAAAAGAGAAGAAAAAGGCGCAAGCTTTCCCAAGAACAACCAGCAGGTTTCCTTCAAGTTCCACCCCCAAAATTGAAGGATTTTTTCATAGATTTCGTCACCAGGTATGTGTGATTTCAATAGTGGATTCCTTTCGTCCACTAGGTCCCTAGAATTCAGTCAGACTTTTGATTTCCTATATCTTGTTTAGACCTAGGGTTTCTAGAAACTTTAGATATTTTTTGTGATTTAGTTGTTATAGTGTTCCTAATCGAATTATCATATTTTCTTGGAATCGTTGTTAAATTCCTTGTATGAAACTCAGAACCCTAGTTGTGTAGATTCTCTTAGTTTATGAATTACACTTGCTAGGTTAGTAAAACAGATAATCATGCTTCAGTTTTCGAATGTCACATTATCAATATATAATTGTTACATTTTCTGATTTTGCATGTTAGTATTTTGAGCTATTCAACATTTCAGTATTTCAGTCATAATGTTTCATATACATATTCATTTGGGAGTAGACTTAACACTAAGTTGGACTAGGGTTCAGCGTACCTGTATAGTCCTAGAAATACGTGCCTCCATAAGAGTATAAGTCCTCTCTGATGGGCATCAGATTTAGTGATCACGCCAGTCATGCCTCTATATCCATGGCAATATATATTGGGTCCTCTCGATGGGGCGTATACATCGGACTCCATGTTTAGCTTATGTGGTTTTATGTCGGTTAATAGTAGCTCCCACTGTCAAACTCTAGTGCATTTGACCAGGTTTTCAGTTATCCTTCAGTATTCAGTCTCAGCATGTTATGTTAATAATCAGTACTTGGTTATGACATTCAGTTCAGTTCTTTTCAGTATATTTAAGTATTATTATTCTGTTTAGATTATGTCCTTGCTCAGTTATGCTTTGTTCAGTTATATTTTGTTCAACTATTATCTATGTCCTGCGTGCTCAGTACATTCCAAGGACTGACGCATACTCTGCGCTACATCATTTCATGATGTAGATTCAGGTACACAGTATCCAGATCACGCATAGATCGATACTCGATCCGTATTCAGCAGCTTTAGTGGTGACTCCTCATACTTCGAGGACAATAGACATGTTTTTCCTTTTAGTCTTTTATTCAGTTTTCAGTCTTGCTAGAGTTAGCTGGGGGCATGTCCCAGTAACTCTAGTCAATTAGAGGCTTTTCAGACATAGTACTAAAATCAACTTGACTTGTTAAGTTTATCTTTCAGTATTGTTAAACTCTTAGTATGTTTTTATACTTCAGACTAGTTGGGTATTCCCCACTTTCAGTTATCAATTGATTTAGCTTCCACATTAGTTCATGTTTTCATTTAGATATCTTTCAGTATGCTTATGATATGCCAGCTTCAGGGTTAGCTTGGGGTCACTCGTGATTCTAGGTCCCGTGTTACATCAAGGGGGTAGCCTCAGGGAATGACACCTAAGCTACTGGATCCAATTTAGCAATTATGAATGATACGAAGTCCTACTTTGTCAAGTAGATTCTCTTTTTCGGTGAGAGGGTCATATCGAATTTCATGTTATAGCTCACATAGTCTTATTGTTGGTTAATGGTAAATATCCCACAAATGAACTATGTTTTTCTTCAAAAGTTTTTTCAAAGTTATTCCTATGATTTTCAATATGCATCGACCTTGTATACAATTTATGATTTCTCTTAAAGGTTTTTATACAGTTTAATTGGTCATGAATATTATGTTTAAAGTACATCATATTGTCATCTCTACGTTTTTATGCATTTCCCCATACTTAGTACATCGATCGTACTAATGCATATTTGTGCCTATATTTTCTCATAATATAGGGTCTGGCATTTCTCCACATACACGTATTGGTCGCGGGGTAATCTTCTTTTTTAGCTCCCATTTCCTTTTTCATCTCCTCGATAAGCTCAAATTGGTTGTCACATTGAAATCACAGCTAACGCGTGAAACACTCCGCCTGGGGAGTACGGTCGCAAGACCGAAACTCAAAGGAATTGACGGGGGCCTACACAAGCGGGCTCTCGGGTATCCAATCAATTAATCCCGCAAACCCCGAACAAAGATCCAGTACTGGTCGCCTCTCCCTTAGAAAGCTCTTTGTCTTGGGGCGGCCCGCGGGGAGTTGAGGTGGTTAGACCTATACCCCGAAATGCTCCCAGCATAAGAGGCTATGGTTTCATTCTTATTGTTGCTGGAGGTACACATCCCTCTTCTCGGTGCGGAACGATATATGAGAGTTCATACTAGGATCTAGGGAAAGGCTTTTTGCTCACCCCGCTAAAGGTGATTCAGTTCTGATACATAATCAATCCTATTAGTTTTGTTCATTACTAAAATTAGATGAGCTCGAGATAGCTGCCTGATGAGAGGCTCTAAAAGAGTTTTCTTCGAGCGAGCGGCCTTTCTATCTTTTTGGGTTGCATGCCCAAAGCAACGCTTTTTGTAGATTGAGATGGATTGATCTTCGCGCCATGTGATGATGCATCAAATAGATGCAAGGGTGGATGACTCAGTAAGTCCTCGTATGGACTGATTGTGGGTTGTCTTGGTTCCGTAACATGGTTCAAACCTGGCTTTTCATGAATATGGAACCCCATCCACTAGATTCAAGGGATCTCTCTCGCTATGGATAGTTGTTGTTTGCGAGAAGGCAAACCAAACCCAAAAAAGCACCTCCCCCCCCCGGCTAGCCTTGCAAAAGCGGGTGTGCGGGAGAACAGAACTGAGCTAGTGGATTGATTCCGTCTTGATTGGATTGGTGAATCCTCATGTTCCGAGGGTCATGCCACTTGTGTTGCTTTATTTTCATGTCATTTCTAGTTCAGAATTACGTCGTGAGCTAAGGGTTTGTCCTAGTCACATACTATGATAATAGAGGCTTATGTGAGACAAATGTTTCGGCTTATGAGTTGTACTTTTTTTTTATCAATTATCATGATTGAGACTACTATTTTGTTTTTCTTAAATTCCTATTATTGCTTATGTCAAGTGTCTTATTTAGGGTTTTCAGAATTTTATTCGGCATGTCACGTCTAGGGCATAATTGGGTCATGACACATCATGTACAAATATTGATGTTGGTACAAATGTTGTTGGAGGTGATAGTGAAAAAAATGTATAACGTTGAGTCAATGATTGTGTGGATATACGTGTGTCAAACTCAGAGATGCTATCTCTAAGTCGCAAAAAGGACAGAAGTTAAGATAAATCACGTGGAAAAAGAGTACTCACTAAGTCATTTGAATTATTCCATGATAAAAATAGAGATTATGTCGGCATGAAAGTATGAGAAGATGCAAGAGTAATGTACGTCCCATGGAATATACCATGTAAGGGATGTCCAGTGTCCT
Source organism: Solanum acaule (assembly GCA_036250505.1). Lineage (NCBI taxonomy): Eukaryota > Viridiplantae > Streptophyta > Magnoliopsida > Solanales > Solanaceae > Solanum > Solanum acaule. The sequence goes on along the minus strand of JAJOOR010025048.1, from coordinate 15,674 downwards.
AGATATGTTGAACCTTATAGAGTTATCCACATGATAGGGAATGTGTCCTATGAGTTAGAGTTAGTAAGAGTTCATCTTGTGTTTTATGTATTGACATTACGTAAATGCATAAAATATTCAATACATATTATGTCGCCTTATAATGTTCAAATTTATGAGAAAATGACCTATACAGAGGTCCCAACAACTATTTTTTATCGTTAGGTCAGGAAGCTTATGACCAAAAAGGTTGCCTCAGTTAAAGTATTATAACAAAGTAATAATGTCAAGGAGATGAATTGGGATGAAGAAGAAGAAATGATGGAGAAGTATCCTCAACAATTTACAATACTAATATGATATCGAGGTATGTATTTGATTAACCATTATCTTAAGTTAATGTTATGAATTTTTGAAAATATGTTAAAGTGAAGTTAACCCTCATTTGAGGAAGAATGTTTCTAAGGAGGGAAGGATGTAAACTCCATATATTTTAGAGTGACTAACTCACCAAGCTGAAAAAGTACGCGTCAAAAATTATTTTTTCCCACTTTACGCTATTTGATAATAAGTTGAGAGAATAAAATTTCAAATGAATGATCATGATATGATATGAGTATACGAAGGTGACTAAAGAAAAAAATTAAAGTTTTGGGCCAAAGAAAGCTTGGTAACAAAAAATTCAATTTGAAGATTTTATTTCGGGGAAGTATTTCAATTTATCTTGTATATGGTCTGATTTGGGATGATCATATCTCCCAATTTATATGAAGTTAGAGGGTCAATATAACATGCATGCTAAGGTGGGCCCAAGTCGGTGAAATGGATATATATTGAGATTTCATCTTCAAAAAGTCATTTTATCGACAAATAGCTTTGTCCCAAGTATGAGAAAAGAGTCTAAGCTTTGCTTAAATCAAACTACTCCTTAGAGTTGGATAACTAGAGATTAGGAGTTTCATAAAAATTGTTCTACATGTTGAGCTCATTATTTTGACATAGTTTTCTCTGTGTTTTGTGTAGTGCTTTGAACAACAGGTTTTCAAGAAATTATTGGTATGTTGTCGTAGCTATAATTTATTTTAATAAGGTAAGAGTTCTTACACTTCTCTTAATCATTAATTTGAAGTTACACATTATTATCAAACAACGATTATCGATTTTGGAATTTTTTTCATTTTTTTTGGATTGTGGATTATTTTCGGTGGCTATGGGCTATATTATTACTTTTTTATATGTTGCAGCATTTTATTGAAATTATAAAGAGAATATCTTAGATAATACTTTTGAGGTATGTACAAGCGTCCTTTTTTCATTTATCAAGCATGAATCTACGTCGTTGATAGGACTAATATTCCTACATTTTAGATTCATATTGAGTCATGATATAGTGTTGTTCAAAGGTTTTAAATGCATGGTGAAAGTCAATAGTTATTTAAGTTGTTTAAAATAAATGAATGCGACGCAAATGACGATATATATACAATTGGTCGTAGTTGTAAATTGAGTATGGAGACTCCTTATCGTGTGCACTATGAGCTCGTCCTATAATTAGTGTGGCAATGAATTAGTTATGTATAAGAGTTCCATAGTTTCATGTGAATAAGGCAAAAGAATAAAGTACTATTTGTGTTCGTCGACATATATAATGAGAATCTAATTGTATAATTGTCAACACGTCTAAAGGAAGCACCTTATGAGCATGATATATATATCTAATGTGCAGATCCTAAATGCTAGTGGATTATATAGAAATAGAAATATATGTTCTCTTGTTCAAGCTATACGCAAAGACGGTGAAATGTCTTTAAAACATCGTTCATAAGCAGGGGTGGACCTAGGTGGACCCTAGAGGGTTCACCCCAACCACCTCGTCAAAAAATGACATTATATAAATAAAGTTAAATTCTGATTTTATGGGTATATATATTCAAATGAACCCCTTGAACACAAAGTAAAGGTTTGTCTCAGTGGATAAGTGGTTCAAGATATGCACCTAGGTCATGGGTTCAAATCCCTTGGGCAGCATTTTTCCCCTATTTTTTTAATGCGTTGGAAAATGGAACTTTAGGGCTTAGACCTTCTTCTTCTTTTTCATTATTTTTTCCTTTTATTCCATTTTTTCTTTTTAATTTGTTTTTGTTTAAATTTATTAGGCACATTCTTTTTCTTTTTAGTTTATTTTTATTATTTTTACATCTATTATTCATGTTGTTTCAACGTAACTTTTTTTCATATACTAACTTGAAAATATCTTTTAAATATGATGAATTATATTTAACATGAAATTGTGATAGAAATATAATATTTTTTTAAAAGGTAAATTAGATGTAATTTAATGAAGAAACTTAAATATCATTAACATCCTTTTAAAAATATTAATTTATAGAATTCAAGAAATTTATTTTATATTTTTAATTCTATTTTAGAGAGTTGAAAACTAAACTTATTTGATTTATTCGTTATTTGTCTTTTTTTACAAATTATGACTAACATAATAAATTGAACTATATGAACTAAAAAAATTGACAATGTTATTTATTTATCTTCTGAATATTCATTATAATATTAGAGACTATATTCTTACACACTTTTAGAGAATCTTGACGATTTTCATAGTAATATGTGATTGAATGGATACTAATTTAAAATTTTAAAAAGTGAAAACTAAAGTAAAACATTACAAAATAAAAGTATAAAACACAAGAAATTTTAAGAATGCTCGAATGGAGCATCATAAAAGTAGAAAGAAATGTTTAATATGGTATAATAAAGTAAGTTAAATTTAGCATGATAAGGTAAATATCTTTCTTCCCCGTCTCGCTCCCTTTTTCATCATTTAATTTTCACGCATTTTAGGAATTAATTTATGTAATACAGTCGATCCGCTAAAATTCTTATCAATGTATCTTTGTCCTCGATATCTTTGGTTGGTTTAGTCTTTACTTCTATGAATCAATGAAATATTTATGATTCTTTTACAAAGAGCATGACGAGGGGGCTACTACGCTCACCACACACTTACATTACTACCTGAACTTCTTCTTTATACTTTGAACCCCTGAGCAAAAATCATGGGTCCACCATTGTTCATAAGCCTACCAGAATTCTTGTGTAATTTAAACCTTCTTAGGTTGTTTAAGTTATTGAGTAGGTGTACTTACATGCTATTTGAAATCTTTATACGTTACATGTACATAGTTGCATTTCACGAGTCATGAAGATGCCTATTTAGGTCATAGTCTCAGAGTCAATATGTGTATGTGATATATGTATTAGATAGACTCGATATGAGCCCAGTCATATTTATATGTGTTAATGATTATGGCTTATTGATTTAACGTTTCAAACACACCTCATCAAATTCTAGGTGTTCAACGATCGTAAATCAATATAAAATCCAACTATATGAGTTGGGGTCGAATCCCACAGGGAGCGGTACGTGTTTCAGATTCAATTAGAAAGTATGAATGCGGTCTAATTTTCCATAGGAATAAAAATTATCGAATAAAGACATCATTCAAATTGTGGGGTGACACGAATGTGAAATGAGGGTTTTGGTTTTGATTAACAACTACAAACAGTCACAAACAATACGAATTAACAATAATGAGATGAATTCTTAGGATGTGATCGATTATAGGCAAATATAGACATATGGGTAATTGCAACTATTAGTAGATAGCTAGATATTAGTGAGTAGGCTAGACTATAAGGGAGGTAATTTTCTATTGAACAATTACCCCGAATTAAGTGATTTCTCTTGAACATCAACAAGCATGCAAATTAAGAACAACCCACACCTTAATCCATTTACTCTTTCGAGCTAAATGTGTAGGAAAGGGTTTAGGATTACTCTGTCGAGCTAAACCCAGGTCATCCCAATATCCACAAACCATCAATCAAAAATCTTAGTTCTAAAACCTCTCACTCGAGCAAGCCAAGAACACAACATAGAACTGCATTTGCAACTACAATTCTTAAATTAAACCATAATTAATGATTAAACTCGTTTTTAAATACCATTTAAACTAACAATTAGCAATACCCATAGACTAAATCAGCCCATAATCGCATGATCACACTCCAAGAATTGGGGTTTTAGCTAGACATTATAAAAAGGTAAAAACCGTTACCAAATTAATTATTCATCAACTAGGTAAGAGTGATTTCGTCTTTACACTGCTTCAATTTGATGAATCTCAAAGACCCACTTCCAATTTCTTCAATCCTTCCAAGCTAAAAAAAACTCTCTCCAAGATTCTAGAACTCAATAATAATATCTAAGATAGATATAAGATAATAATCTAAATGTTCAAAAACGTATTTATAGTTGTCGAAAATAAGCTACGAAAACTCCTTCAGTGAAGTAAGTCGGGCTCGCCGAACTATTCGACGAGCCACCATTTGGTCTCTTTAATCGCCCTTTCTCATTGACATTCAACATCCTAAAGTTTTGTAACTTTGGGCGATCTATCCTCGCTCCGCGGAATCACTCGGCAATCCACCGACTGCTCCATTTCCTCGCCGACTTGGTTCTTTCCTTCAGAACTTGGCACACTGGAACTTTTGGCGGTCTGATGAGCCACTCAGCGACACGCCGAGTGCTCTTGGCGATCCTAAGTCTCGCCCATCTTCATTACTTCAGCCTGTTTTGTTCCTTTTTGCCTGTTAGTGTCCTTGCTTTGTTCATCAATCCATATTCCTGAAAATCAAGGATTTAACATCAGTTATTGGCACAAAATAAGCATTTGAGGACACTAGATCTATATAAACAAAGCCCTAAATAAGTCCAAAACTCAGACTCATCAACATCCCCAACTTAAACTTTTGTTTGTCCTCAAGTAAAACTCAAGTTCAGCAGTTCAAAAAGGATGTCTCAAACAGTGCTACAAAAAACTCAATCATAAATGCATACAACAAGACTCAACTTACTCATGCAAGGATCAATTGTGCACTCAAAGATTCAAGTTCTGACTCACCATTATAAAAGATGCTCAAGTTCACAATACTAGCTTCAAATGCAAGTTCAAGTTCAACAAAGGTATTCAAATGCCCTCACAACATAGATGATTTCATATTCACACATAATTCTTCAACAATTTATAGTTCCGGAATCACATACGACTCTCACACTCACAAAGATGAACACATGCATGACTTCACCCTTAGGTTTGCCCTTATTTTCTAATCAACATTCGTTTCAACTCACTCAAGATCACAAAGGTCTTTCAAGGCTTGTAACGAGGCTGAGTGTAAATGTATGATCAATTAGGCTCAGTGGCTTCTACCCTCATGAAATGTGGTTTGAACAACACTTTCTTCCTTTTCTTCAACATTTTAATCATGCTCAAAATTCACCCATTATTCACTTTCACATGGACTACCGGATACCCTCATTTCTTTTTGCAATTTTCACAACTTTATTTCAGAAATTTTTCATTTTTTTTCTTTTAGTTTTTTTTTCTCCCTTTTTTTTATATGGAGGGGTTTCATCTTTTTCAAAATCATGGATCAAATGGGACTTCTTCATACTTCTTGATTTACCTTTTCTTTTTACCACACCCCCAACTTAGGCTTTTGGCCTAAGTTGTCTATTCAAACAAACTACACTTCATGAGGATTATGGGTGAATGGATAAAGAGGGGGTCACAATTTGCATCAAGTTTCTTCCAAGAAAAGGATAAAGCTCAAAGGGGTTCAAGCAAAGTTCACACATCTCACAAGGTTGGCCACAAAAAATAGGTATATTGTCAAATTGTTTCACTCCTCAAAATCGTTGCCTAAGATCATTTCAAGAGCTTGTATCACTTAGTCAACCAGACCAACGGGGCAAATTCTAGGTGTCATCACACAAGGTTCACGGTAAGCTCATCACACAAGGCATTGGCACCAATATCAAACGAGACTCCACACTTTCGCTAATGTGCAATATTCATCACAAGAGACTTCATTCGATAACCAACTAGTGACAACGAGATGCAAAAAATCCACATATTGTCTATGCAACTTCATTTGGTAACATCTGAAATGAGAGGAGCCAACCAACTTTTCATGTCCTCCAGTGAAGTTGTCTTAATCATACTCTGGTAATCATCAACAATCTTCTATGTACACTCCAGAACTGCATTAATATCATCACCATCACACTTCACTTTCTTGCCCCTGACAACCACATAATCTATCGGCTTGAATATAGCGGCATTCTTCTTCCTTTGTCGCACTAGAGCTCCATAGGCAGCGTAAAACTCCCAGACCCAACTAGAAATATAAAAACCCCGGGGTTTAGTGAAGATCTCAGACTTGCGGGCGTTTATAGTACGCCATATATCTGGGTACCGGTCTATCACTCTATCCATAGACAACCTCTTCTCCTTAATGATGGTCCTCAGTCCCTCAGCCTTTAATATGTTCATAGACCGAGGACGAGGACCCTGTGTATGTGGTGCTGGGATGACAGCCTAATCTGGAACGGGAGGAAGAGTAGTGACCTGCGGTGCCCTGATCCTAGACGGATCATTCAACCTTTTGAAGCGCATTTCAACTCTCCGAGCTAGCAGTAACTGATCATCCTCAAGCTCAGAAATATCAGCCTGAGGGTCCTTGTGCTCACCCTCACTCTCAGAAGTGGTGAGGTGAGTGGTGTACACTCCCTCACTATCGGAGCTGACCTCCGGTGACACAGGAGCAGGTGTCTTTCCTTTTCCTTTACTCTTCCCACCTGTGGTAGGAAGTTTTGTGGTCTTTGCTTTGGATGCAACTGCATCCTCATTGATAGTGATTCTATTTACCCTCTTGCGGGGTGACATGTCTTGTCCTGCTACTTTTGGTCTACCATATCTGCAAAACACATTGGAAATAGTTAGAAACAGTTCAAGAAAAATGTAGAAAACAGGTTGCAGAAAGACTCGTTGAACTGCTCGGCGAGTCGCCTAGTCACTTTGGCGAGATAGATCGGGATCGCCGCAAGGACTAGCTCAAAAATTACCCAGAAAAATGGTAGGTTGGCGATGTGCAGGGTCCTTCGACGAATCACCGACATCACTCAGCGAACTCAGACTTGCCCGCCGAAAGTTACAGTGTGTTTTAGTGGTTAGGGGCGCAAAAAGGGAGATCAATAGAGACTTTTGACGAGTCGCTGAGTGCACTCGGCGAGCTCAGGCTTCCCACCGAAAGTTACAGACTCAAACTCAACCAAAACACAAAATTAAGGCGATCAAGGGGGACATTGGCGAACCGCCGAGTGGTTCGGTGAGCTTGATCCAGCTCGCCAAGCTGCCAGCCGTGCCAATTTTCAAACCATGTTTCCCAAAATCAATCCCACTGCCCCCGAACACAAAATCAAACAACACACTAATGCAATTAAACTAAGACCCATTAGACCCATGCTACCGGGGTACTCAGACTTCCTCCGGTTTGCCCGAAATTGATTTGACGACTTTTTCCCTTAAGAATGACGTAAAATGCTCCATCATTGGGAAAAGCACGTCATTTAGCACAATTTGGATTACTCAGACTTCACCCGACTAGACCCAACAATAATTTAATGCAACCAAACAATTTATGATCAATTTTAAAGCACAAAATTTGGGAAATAAACATTTTAAGCAAGTTAGGCAAGATTTCGAAACTAAACCAGGAAAACTAGCATACAAATACGATTTCAGAGCAGGCCCAGCCCACATCAACACAATTTATATAAATGCATTTGAATTCAACCGCTAATCAAGAGTTCGCGGTTCGAAAAACCAACCTTCAATGTTGAAATACTAGTTTGTAAAGCTAGGCGGCAATGTATTCCAACTCCGAGCACGAGATCAAGAGCAAAAAGCAATAAAAATGCAAAAATATAGAAACTATATAGTGTGGGTGCAAATATACGAGGCAAAAAGTGAGGGAATATAAAAGAGTTTGAAATTTTAAACCTTTGGCCTTTTAAAACAATTCAATTTGCGGCCCTTCGGCGATATAAGTCGTCCTTGTTGAACCACTCGGCGATGCGCCGAGTGATTTTTTACCTCACCGAGTTTTACAGGACCTCCAGTTAATTTGGGGGTCCAAACGGCGGACAAAGTCAAGCTCACCGACCTGTTCGGCGAGTCACCGACTCGTCCATGGGCCCACCGAGTTTTACAGACTTCCACCTGCTATTTTTGTGAGTCCAACGGCGGTCCAAGTCGGGCTCGCCGACCTCTTCGACGAGTCGCCGATTGGACACTTGGCTCGCCAACCTACATTTTTAAAACACATTCCATACTTCGACCTGCATAATCAATACCCGTTATTCCAAAAACAAACACAAAGCAATAAAAACTTCATATGCCTCCCAAGAAACGCCTTAGTTAATGTCGTGGCACGACGCAAGTACCCACTCAAGCTTCGTTCTTGGGATTTGCCATAGTATCAATAGGCAACCATACTTGTTGTCTTAGGTTGAAATGAGATGAAATTTAGCACATTTGGGTCTCCGATAGCTTAATAGATATGGAATGAGAAGAAATCATCTGATTACATTGAGACATTCTCTAATATCTCTTTCAACACTTTGTCATGTTCTTCGACTTTGTGGAGAACGTGTGAGAGTATCTCTTTTATCTGTTCACCCTCATAATATGTGGGCTTTTTACGCTCATGAGGAGAAATGTACTTGTCTTTCTTTTTACACAACACTTCAAATTCTATTACATTTTTGGCCAAGAGATCCAGCTGGGTCAACATTTTGGCTAAATTTTGGTCCCTCTCTTGCTCCTTGTTGGTCTTGGTCATGCGATCGAGGAGTTGGGATACTATTGCATAGGGTTGTCGCATTAGACCACCTCAAGAAAGTTGGTCAGCCACTCCTCTGTTCTTAGGACCAAGACCTCTATAGAAACATTCCAATAGCATCTTATCTGGAATTCCATGAGTTGGACGTTGCAGCAATAGTGTCTTAAATATCAGCCACAACTCATAGATTGTCTCACCCTCCAAGTGCTTGAAACCTAGGATGTTATCCCTAAGAATCATCGTCTTTGAAGGAGGGTGGTCCACTTGGTTGCCGTTGCTACCATATACGCTCATTTTCTCAGTTTTAACAAACAACACAAAAACCAAAACTAAAAGTAAGTAGATTCAACTATGACTAACAAGAATACAATTTAACTTCACCATAAGAATTTCAAACAACACCACTCCCCGATAATGGTGCCATTTTGATTTAATGTTTCAAGCACACCTCATCCAATTCTAGGTATTCAATTATCGTAAATCAGTATAAAACCCAACTAAATGAGTTGGGGTCGAATCCCACAGAGAGCGGTACGTGTTTCAGATTCAATTAGAAAGTATGAATGCGGTCTAATTAGCCATAGAAATAAAAATTATCGAATAAAGACATCATTCAAATTGGGGGTGACACGAATGTCAAATGAGGGTTTTGGTTTTGATTAACAACTACAAATAGTCACAAACAATACGAATTAACAATAATGAGACGGATTATTGAGATGTGATCGATTATAGGCAAATATAGACATATGGGTAATTACAACTATTAGTAGATAGCTAGATATTAGTGAGTAGGCTAGACTATAAGGGAGGTAATTTTCTCTCGAACAATTACCCCGAATCAAGTGATTTCTCTCGAACATCAACAAGCATGCAAATTAAGAACATGCCACACCTTAATCCATTTACTCTTTCGAGCTAAATGTGTGGAAATGGATTTAGAATTCACTCTGGCGAGCTAAACCCAGGTCAACCCAATATCCACAAACCAACAATTAAAAATCATAGTTCTAAAACCTCTCTCTCGAGCAAGCCAAGAATACAAACATAGAACTGCATTTGCAACTACAATTCTTAAATTAAACCACAATTAATGATTAAACTCACTTTTAAATAGCATTTAAACTAACAATTAGCAATACTCATAAACTAAATCAGCCCATAATTGCATGATCACACCCCAAGAATTGGGGTTTTAGCTAAACATTATAAAAAGGTAAAAATTGTTACCAAATTGATTATCCATAAACTGGTAAGAGTGATTTCGTCTTTACAATGCTTCAATTTGATGAATCTCAAAGACCCACTTGCAATTTCTCAAAAGTGAATTTCTTCAATCCTTCCAAGCTAAAGAAAACTCTAGAGAAAAAAAACTATCTCCAAGATTCTAGAACTCAATAATAATATCCAAGATAGATAAAAAGATACTAATCTAAATGTTCAAAAACGTATTTATAGTCACCGAAAATAAGCTACGAAAGCTCCTTCGGCGAAGTAAGTTGGGCTCGCCGAACCACTCGGCGAACCGCCCTTTTGTCACGCCTCGAGCCTACACCCTGGACGTGGCTAGCACTCGAGAACCATTGATGTCCCTAAGCGAACCTTTGGTCTGTCTTACTTACTCAGCGGAAAACTATATGCAATAAGAAAGGAATTCAAATGCTAAACAACTTAACTGTCTCAAACTGAACTCATAATGTTTTGAAAATAAACATTTAACTTAGCTAATATGGCAATTCAAATCTGAACATAAGTCAATAACAAAATGATGACGAATGAACTAACATCTGACTGACTATCTATGAAGCCTCTAAAACAACTGAGATGGATGTCGGGACAGGCCCACGACATCCTAATAAACTATCTAATACTAAAAGTAAACAAAAGGGATCCTCCAGAATGCAAAGAGGCTCACCAACAGACTCTAAACTGCTCACTGGATCAACGATGCGCTGGATGCCGATCCTAGTTACCTGCTTCTGCATCATAATACGATGCAGGCCAACTGGCAACAGTACATTGAATGTACGAGTATGCGAGTTGGAATGCTAAACACAACATAGGCTTGAAAAGAATCTGAAAGGAACTGAAGAACTTACCTGGCTCAACGCAACTCAACATAACTAAACTCATTTCAATATAAAGCAGTTTAAAACAAGTGTAATATAAAGAAAAACTGTTTAAAACATGATGTCAACTTTGTGTGTATGCAAAGATACAAATAACTCTGAGATGTATGTAAATATACAAATAAATTGATGTATATAAAAATACAAAGTACTGTTGTGGGAGTTTCTCTAACCGACAACCATCACATAAGAGTTATTGTGATGATACAGCGATCTCTTTTACGCTGTCAGCGCATCATATACCCTACTAGGGGTATAGGACCTAAATTACTAAGTGGATTCACTAGTCTATGCGAAAAGGATTCATCTAAAAAGTATGACCCTTTTCTACCCATGATAGCTACATGGTTTATGGAGACGTGAGTTATCTGAACTCAAGTTCGTCCCCATATCGGTGCTCAATACTACTCCCAAAATATAATACTAGCTCTTTATGTTTAAAACATACTTCTTTTTGTGATTTGACATAATTTCTCAAAACTTAGCTCAAAGGTTATCTTGAAAATCAAAGTTTCCCCTCTTGCTTAATTATGAAAGCATTTACTCTTTTCTGAAAACTAGCTCAAAGACTCTTTGGAAATCAAGGTTTTCCTTTCTTGTTTAAATGTGAAAACATTTTAAACCCTTTGGGAATACATAGTCCCCATATACTTTTGAAGAAATGAACTTCAAGCTTTACTCTTTACTCTTTACTCTTTACTCAACTCAAAACTTAAGTCTTAAAACAAAGTTAAAACGTTTGTAAAAGACTTTTAAAAAAAGAAACTTTCTGAACTTCTCTTAACTTAACTTTTGACTTCTTGACTTCTCTTGACTTGACTCCTAACTGATCCTTAAATTGAATTACGGATTCAAGGATCGTGATTTGTGATAGGAAAGATCTCATGATGTTTAGGAATGAATTTAGATAGCTAAATATAAGAAAAAGACCAAAAATCAATATCTGAGGGTGGGTCCGCGACGCGGAGACATATTTAATTTTTGGTTTCAAAAATGACTTCTGAGGCAGAAGACTCCGTGACGGCGACGCAACGCGAAACGAAATGAAAATTCCCAAAATTGGGAACCAGCTCCGCGACGCGCCACTAATGTCGGATTTCGTCCGACGAAATCTCTTTTTCGTTTTTCAGCTCTAAACCCTCTACACTCCGTGGGTTCTTTTACCCAACACTTTGATCGATTAAATGTTCAAAGTACATCATATTCTACTCAAAATCAAACCTAAAATCACAGATTAGGATCAAACAACTCCTCAACGAATTCAACAAAACAAGAATCTAATGAAACTTCAACAAACCCATTCAAGAACTCAATTTATAAGCTTTCAAGAACTTAAATTCGTTGAAATAAATCATGATTGGCGCGTGGACGAATTAACCCAACGCTATGTGATCTCACATACCTTGTAGGGATCACCCCGACGAAATCCACAAGCCAAACTCGACGATCTTGACAAATCTTGAATGTTCTTCTCCTTTCTCCTCTTTTCTCCTCTTCTTTTCTCTTCTCTCAAAACCCTAACTCTTTTTCCAAAAGCGTAAACTGACTAAGTTCAGTTTAGACCCCTAAGTAATTACCAAAAACGAACTAAAATAAAAGGGTAAGGAAAAGACCAAACTACCTTTCAAAAATCCGTATTTGGACTTTCCTTAATCCAACAACCCAACTTTCAAAGGGAATAACTTACTCATACGAACTCGGAATCTCGCAAAATCGGCGGCGTTGGAAAGATCATTCCAAGAGCTTTCCAACCATATCTGAAAGTACACCAAAAACTCACTTCCTAATCTAAACAAATTTCCAGATTTTCAATTCTTTCCAAAAATGACTTTCCAATTCTTAGCTTCTTCCTAGCTATTTCAAATTGCGAGATGTTACACGTTTGGTCTCTTCCATCGCCCTTTCGCCTTGGCATTCAGCATCCTCAAGGTCTGTAACTTTGGGCGATCTATCCTGGCTTTGCGGAATCATTTGGCGATCCGCCGACTGCTCCATTTCCTCGCTGACTTGGTTCTTTTCTTTAGAGCTTGGCACACTGGAACTTTAGGTGGTCTGATGAGCCACTCGGCGACACGCTGAGTGCTCTTGGCGATCCTCAGGCTCGCCCATTTTCATTTGTTTAGCCTGTTTTGTTCCCTTTTACCTGTTAGTGTCCTTGCTTTGTTCCTCAATCCATATACCTGAAAATCAAGGATTTAACATCAGTTATTGGCACAAAATAAGCATTTGAGGACACTAAATCTATATAAACAAAGCCCTAAATGAGTTCAAAACTCAGACTCATCACTTATGTTACACCATCGATGTGATAATATTGATTGCTAGATACAATAATAGTTGTAGCTTTAGTTCAGTACACCAACGCCACATACATATCGAGTGGGTATATGTTTATTCAGTTATTACACCTCCGAAATGGTCATCTCGGTTGGGTAGGATCAATCATTATGACTGAATTATCGTACAGTTCACCATTAGGGAATGTATATGTGCTTACTTGATTCTAGGGGTGTACAAGCCAAACCGTAAAGTCAAACCGAATCGACAAACCAAATCAAATCGGAAAAAAAATGATTTTCCGTAAAGTCAAACCAAACCAAATCAAATGAAAAAAAAAATCGACCACTCTTGGTTTGGTTTGGTATTAAAAGAAGAATTAAAAGAAGAAAAGTCAAACTGAACCCAAATCAAACCGACATAATATATATATATATATTATTTATAATCTACTTTGTTAATATTTTTTAATTAGTTTATAGTTTTGAATGTTTATATATTTTATTTCAAATTTGGGATTGTAAAATTTGTAAATATTTTATTTTGTATTAAGATCCGAAGTTACAATTATATTGTTATAGTTTTCAAATTCAAAATTAACAATTTACTTTGTAAATATTTTGTTTTGTACTCAGTTTGTCTGTAGCCTTTAATCTTATTAATTTAACATAATGAACATTGATATTTCAAAAAAATATTTTGTACTCAAGTGAATTTTACCGTCTTTTCGAAAATTTCTATTCATTTAATATTTTTTAAGTTTAGCTTATCACACAGGTAAGTGAAAATATATTTGATCTCTTTTTCAAATATCGTATAATTGTAAAAAACCGAAAGAACCGACTAAAGCCGAAACCGAAAAAACTGACTTTATGTGGTTTGATTTGGTTTTTGGATTTAATAAACCGACATAGTTGGTTAAGGTTTTCTTAAATGAAAAACCAAACCAAACCGACCTATGTACACCCTACTTGATTGTACTCACATAGAAAAGTTATGAGATTTCAGCTTCTGGAGTCTAAGGTTGTTTCTATCCCTAGCTCTGATTTTAGTGTCTTCAATATACTTATGTTTATAACTTCCAGTCTCACGTACTAGTACATGTCATTCGTACTAATGCCCTTTTGCCTGGGGACGCTGCATTTGTGTTGTAGGTGCAGGTAAAGGCGCTGATGCGGTGATGCCCAGTTGCACTAGGATTTCAGATTCAGTCCTTCTTTTTTTAGGATTCATGTTTTGGTTTTGATAGTATTGTGTTTTAATGTACAGTATGGGTAAATCTTGACCATGTCCCGTGCACTCAGTTTGTCACTTTTTTAGAGGCTTTTGTGGATGTGTATGTACCTTTTAGTTCTATTTGATTTTATGATCTTGTCGACTTCCCGTAGCTCAAATAGTTTTATTATGACATGTTGACCTTATATTTTCAGATTCTATTGTGTTGCGACCTTGTTGGTCTAGATGAGGTGGTCTAGTCGACCTAAGTGTTACAGTTTCAGTTGTTATATAGTGTCGATTTCTCAATTCAATCTATATCGCACCCTCCTCCAGTTTTAAGGGCATGACATTGTTTGGGGAGGTAAAGGAAAAATATTCAAAAAAGAGAGGGTGCAAATGTACAAAATGTAGAGTGTAATAGCTCCGCTAATGGATATGGTTAGAGAAAAGAAACTTTAAGTAGTTCCTTATAATTTGAAATGGAGTACACTAATCCTCATGTTTCTTTAACAAATTCATTACAAGTGTTACTTGAATAAATACCTTTCACATTGTCAAGTAACCTTCATCTATTGTTGCAAGTTGCCCTGGCTTACCAATAAATAATTTTTTGGTGACTTGGCATCAATCAAAAAATTCTTGAACTAATATGAAGATTAAAGCCAAAAAAAACATCAGAAACATTTACCTACAGTAAAGACCAGATGTAGGTCCTCAACTGCTTCTTTGTCTGAAAGGTAGAAGTGCAATAACAAGTTTTAACACTTCCGAGATTCTTAGTATAAATCACGTCTCATCTTGAGCCGTTATACTAACTTGTACAACAGGATTACAATGAAAACTACACCATACAAATGGAAGATGCCTCAAGTCCTATTACAGCTAGATCCAAATGCAAAATACAACATACAATTGGGAGATGGACCAATTAGACGAAAGCTAAAGAAGCCAGGTTACGAGGCAAGAAATTTGAATTTCTGACCCTTGAGAAGATCGAGAATCAGAATTAGTCCTCTTCTTTTAAAACATTACAACAATCAGTACTCCAGCGATCCAAGAGATGGCATTCCAGAAATAAGATCTCGATCATCAGCACTAGTGCTGCTCATCCTTTCAACCGCTCCACGGTTCAGGGATTCAACTTCTTCCTTTCCCAGCTTCTGCACATCTTCGGGTGAAAGGATTTTTATATACCAGACGTTATTGACAAACGCCCTGAAAATACCATGCCAGGGAAATAAAGAGAAGATTATAATGTTATAATAGGACTAAAGAAAAGCCACTTCTGAAAAGATTGAACACTAC
>JAJOOR010025047.1:0-21004 GCA_036250505.1 Solanum acaule | reverse complement strand
AACCATGGGTAAAATGCAATTAAAAAATTACAAATAAACCCACTTTGATTTCAACTTCAATTTCAAGAACAAGATTGAAACCCCCCCCCCCCCCCCAAAAAAAAGTTATCTTCACAAAGTAAAGTGTTTCTCTCTCTAACTATTATGTTATAGTCTAGAATTTTTGAACTCTTTTTTGAACACCATTTTTTTTCTCTCTCTCCTATGGGCTATTTATAATATCCCTAAAATTTGGCCCAAAACTCAGTGCATGAACAATTTTGTGACATTAGTCGGGTTCGCTAATCATGTCAGGCAAATCACCAACTGTTCCTCAGCTCGCCTTCTCTTACTCTAGACTTCAATCATTTGAACCTTAGTCAGCGAGCTCGTTTGGGTCTTCCTGTCACACTCGACGAATCCCTAAGTACCACTTTTTTTTGTCTTTCAAGCCTTCAATTTTCTCCTTGAACTGTCACCATCGACGATGCTCAGAATGTTCGCCTTTTTCATTCGATGCATCACCGTTTCCCTCTTTGTTCACCAACCTACCTCAATAAATTCAAGTGTTGTGCACTATCAATTTTGGCGAGGTCAAACTCATTGGGCGATTCATCCTACTTGCTAGGCGATCAATAATATGAACTTTACACTTCTTTTCATATTTTGGCCATTCTTTCAAACATTCATCCATGCCTTGTCTTTTAGCCTTCCTAGCAACAAATAACCAAAATATCATTAGAATAGGACATAATTAGGCATCGAGGACACTAACCATTAAGCTAAATAGGCTTCAAAATGAGTGTAAATCTACCACTCATCAAAGGTGAGCTAAGTAATATACGACGATCCGCCGATCAGGCTAGGCGAGCCTGACTAATGTTGCCTAGTTTTTCATGTAGTGAATTTTGGGCCAAATTTTGAGAAACTATAAATACCTAAAGGAGAGACGAAATAGAGAGCTTTTGGGGAGTTTTGAGACAGAGTTGGAATATAGTACTTTTTTGGAGAGCTTTGTGTATGAGATATTTCACCTTGTGAAGAACATCTTAGTTTGGGGTTTTCAATTTTACTTTTGCAATTGACAATTGTAAATTGAAATCAAAGTGGTAGTTGATTATAATTTCTTAATTTTATCGCATCTATAGGGGCTATCATTATAGGTATAATTTCTTTACTTTTGTGATGGGTGGCTAAAACCCCAAGTCTAGGGGTGCAATTATGGGATTGAGTGTTGATTTATTAGAATGGGTATTGTATTTTGCTATGTCTTATTGTTGTTCATTCATGGATTTGGGTTAACTAGCATGAGGTTAACTTATGGGTTAAAGTTGAAAACTTAATTCTATTTTTAATCTCTGATTGATGCTCAAAAAATATAGATTAGAGTGGGTAATTAGTTAGATGGATGCAAGTAAGGTTTTATTTTGATCATTTTCTTGAGAGAGGGATTACAGATCAGATCTATTTTCCCTAAATCTTCTTGGAAGACAGACTCTGTAAGGTCATGGGTTGATTTTTTATTCACATTGATGAGACCGAAAGGAGATTCTATGAAATGATGTTATGAGATCGAAAGAAGATTAGTGTCCTTGAAGATGACCCAACATATCCAAGATTGTTTAGCACTATTGAGAAACACAATTGCCTCTATGTGACATCGATTCCAATACCCTCACCCCTAGATTACTTGTTAATTATTGAACTTCTGAATTTTAGTTTAATTTTGTCATTTGATACGATAAACTCTTTCACTAAATTTGGTTAAATTACCCACCCATTTGTTTTAACCTACTACAATTAACAAGTGCATTCTTAATATCTTAGTTGAATTCTTGTTGATTTACCATTCCTTGTGTGATTCGACCCCGACTCTTAGTTGGGTATTTTTATGGACAACGATCACTTATTCGCGTACTTGTTTTTAAGAATAGTCTAAGCGTTATAAAAAAATGCATAGTTGCCGGGGAAGGGTGGCTAAGAATTTAATTGCAAAATTAGTTTGTAAACTTATTGAATTGTAGTAGATTGTTGCTTGACATTTTTGTGTTGTTGATTTGTAGGTCTAAATATGAGTGATAATGGTAGTTACAATTATACTCACTAGGGGAAAATGATAATATGAGTGACGCAAATGACATACAAATGAATGTTATTATAACCAATGGAGCTATCTGGTTACCTTCCACAACTGGGAGGGAACTGATTCATGTAACCAGAATAATGCTACAACTACTCCAAATGAGAGGAATGTTCAGAGGATTGGCTCATGATGACACTGATGAACACCTTCACAATTTTGTGGATATATGTGGTCCGTTCGTCTTCAAGAACATCTCACAAGAGTTAATTCGGTTGAGATTATTCCCTTTCTCTTTGACGGGGAAGCCACACGATGGTTTATTGAGTTACTTAATGATTCTACCACTTCTTGGGAGGAGTAGCTTAATGCTTTCTTATAGAGATATTTTCCTCCCTAAAAAATTCTTAAGCTTGGGAACAACATCTAGAACTTTTAAAAAGTGGGAAGTAAACCTTTTCACAAGACATGGTTGCGGTTCTGAAAATTGCTTTTACAATGTCAAACACATGGTGTTCCGGACGATTTGCTGCCGCAATAGTTTTATTGTAGCCTTGATTCAGTCAACAAGGGATTGACTGATCAACTTATTCAAGGTGGGTTGATGAGACAACCATTTGATGTGGCAATATTATTGCTAGATGATATGACAAAAGTGAACTGAGCATGGCATACTAGACCGTATCAAGCATCTTCTCAACACTGGGGAACAAGCAAGGAGCAAATGGAGAAGGATCATGAAAGCGATGAAAACTTGGCTAAAATGATGACACAACTGGACTTGCTATCCAAACATGTCATGGGCGGTGGTTTGAAAATAGTAAATGCTGTTGGAACAGGCAATGGGCAGTGCCCAGAGGATGCCAAGTTTGAGGCATTGTACAAAAAAAGTAAACTACTTGGAAAATCAATTGGGAAGGTTCTCATCCTAACTACCCAAGACATAGTGGGAATCAAGGTTGGAGCAAGGATCGAGATAATGATTGAAGAGATTGGAGAGATCGAGGTGACAAATGGAGAGATAGGGAAGCTTAAAAATATAGGGATGTCCCGCCTCATGATCACCCAAAACTAAGGGAACCAGCTGGATCAGAGGGAAACTGAACTGAGGAAATTCTAACAAGGATCTTCACCAAGGTTGAAGGACCCAACAATGGGTTGACGGACTTCAAAAATGACTTCTCTACCATGACTCAAACAGTTACTTCTCACTCGTTATCAATCAAGCATCTAGAAACTCCAATGCATCAGATTTCCACCTATCTAACTACAAAGCAAAAGGGAACGTTGCCTAGGCACACCATCCCAAATCCCAAGAATGACTGTTGATGAAATGGGAATTGTGTCGTGACGATGTTAAATAAGGCACTTCATGGGAGACAACCCAAGTTTATTTTATTACTTTAAATAATATGTGTTGTGAGTGCACGTTAAAAAGAAGTCAAAAAGTTGATATAGGTAAATTTGGCGATGCCAAAACTATGTCGGCGATGTGCCGAAATGATTGTGTAGACATCCTCATGTTCGCCATCTGTGTTGAGAAGTTGGAAAAAAAAGTACAGTCAACTTCAACGAACAGGGATCTAGTCGATGATGCACTGAAGTTGTCACGACCCGATTTCTCAAGTCATGATGGTACCTACTACACCCCACCAGCACGTAAGCTTTACTCTTATCCCAGAGCCATAAGTAACAGACTACCAAGCCGAAGTCAACAACAACAAGTAAGAGCTTAGAACAAAGCAGAGAAAGGGTAATCAATAAAAACAATACAGGAACAATTACAAGACCCGACATCAGTTAGTAGTTGAGCATCTAATACAAAATAGAAGTACAAAAATTTCACAAATACAAGACAAGTACATGTTGTTGCTAAATACAATATAAAACTAAGCCTAGCAAAATCAAATGGAAACCGGTAAGTCCAGATGCTAGCAGATTACCCTAATCTCTAAAACCCCAACCTGCTCCACATGACTCCAAATTAATAGCATAACTCAATTACAATCTGTAGGAGGCAGAAGTGTAGTATGAGTGCCAAAAATGGTACTTAGTAGGCAACAACTGACTAATCTCAAAAGATAACACAAGCGTAAACAACAAGCAATTAGGAAAGCATATCACAAGTAACTAAATAGGAAATACTATAGTAGACATGAAATATGGAATAGAAACAGGAAACAAGGGGTAAGAAGCCGAGTCAAGAACGTAGCTGGATGGCAAGACAACAATCTAATTGCAAGCAACTAACATACCAAGTCAACTACCCACTGCCAAGAGGACCCACAACTAAAATTCTAAAGTGAAAACCTACTAAGTAACAATAAAACAATAGCAAAGAATAAAATATAGTCAAACAATAACCTAATCGGATCACCATAAGCCAACAAGGTACAAACAACAAACATAACCCAACCCGACCGTATATATTGGGGGAAACAAATAACAAACAAGTGTACTGTTGATAGGCAATGCATATGAATACATGGTGAGTAGCAGAAACATTAGTGACCATCAAAAACCATAACCATAGGACTCCAGTCAACTACTAGCCCAGCTAGCAAGAGTGACAAATCAATCTAGGCCGCCCAGCCAGTTAGTCCACTCCTAGGGGTGTAAGCCTCCATGCTAGCAAGTGTGACCGGGGGGCGTGTCGACTCCATAGAGGATCTTAGGTATGAAGGCTGCCCAGTCAGCTAGTCCACTCCCAAGGGCGTAAGCCACCAAGCTAGCAAGAGTGACCCTGGGGCATAAGTAAAACCAAATGCATGGAAGAAAAGGTGTCGACGCGCCGTGCAGTCAAGTGAAAACTAAGCACATCCTAGATGCCTTTAACATCTCAAATAGAAAAGGAGCACATCCCTAATGCCTCGTAATCTCAAAAATCACTAATCAAGTGATCCAGGTGGTATGACTCCTGTTAAAACTAGTTTAGAATAAAACCAAGAAAAACAATATCTCATCATGATAAATATGCCAATGCATGGACTAGGATCATACCACAAAATCTGTGAGAAAGAGCAAATAATGCAATGCATGCCATCACTAACATTCAAATAGGACACTCAAAAAATAATAATTATATAACCAATGAAAGCACACTACCAAAGCATAATGTACTAACATAGGATCCAACTGGTGCTCTCACAAGGCCTCATGCCCAACAATATAATCATAAGCTCAATAAGGATACAACATGTCCACCGCTAATCAACAAGCAAAATAATCAAGAAAATATTTAAAATCAACAAAAATAGGATCAAGGGATGACGTCCTACCTCAATCACACCGCTCCAATCCCATACCGAGCACATCTAGGACCAGCCCACAACTATGACGAGCCACCAAGGTCACAAGCATCAACACAATTAGAAAGATCTAAAACAATCCATAAAGGGAGCAAACTGTAATTATGAGGTGATAAAATATAACCTAACGCTTCTAATGTCCAGCCTAGTCTAAGGCAATCACGAATCAATCCTAACAAGGATAAGGAAGATCATGTACACCACAAGAAAAGCCACAATCTAAACTAGGGATCCTAACACCAACAATAAGCCCAAGGCTCCTACAGAATAAATAAATGATGGAATAACAACAGTAAATCTAAATACCCAGCAAATACCATTCAAAATTACATGAAATCTATACTAGGCATTATCTATGAAACTCAATCAAGAAAGTAGACTGAAGCATACGTCGAAGCCAAACACGAACACTTTCAATCTACCACACATGAGCTATCCATATCCGACACACCTAAACTATCAAATTATCGATCACAACATCATTACAGATGTTTTCACATTAAAATCACATTAATCGACAATTGACCCAAAATTAATTCAAAATAGGAATGGGGCCCGCATTTGGAATTCAAAAAGTGACTACATCAAAGGTTCTAAACTATGCCTCAAACTTGTGTTCCAAAATTGAACACAATCTGAGGCCCGAAAATAGCCATAACAACAACATGCAAAATTAATAACAAATCCAAGCAAAGACAAGAAATTCGAGCTCAAATTCACCTCAAATAGAGGTTCCTCACCAACTTCGAATAACAAAACCCATTATCCATGCTCCCAACGATCACACGGGACTTCGAATTACTCAAATCAGAGCTCGAATGAGAGAGAAATTGCCTTCTGAATATAAGAAATGAAGCTGCAAATTTACTATATAAATAGTCAAGATCTAGTCACTAAAAGTCTATTTTTGGTTGCTAAAAGTCTGATATATTAGCACTTTAGTTAGTTTGCTCAAACTACGAATTCTCTGACAGGTTGTCCAGAATTCGCTTGGAACCCCATCCATTAAACGAAATATGCTATCCAAGCAAATTCGGCATTCCAAAAATAACAGAACCGTCAAACTTCCATTCGAGGACATTTTGATGAAAAGTGTGTCCCACACGTAGTTCCTTTTTAAGCTAAAGTCCACAAGAAGGCTCAAAATGAGATCCGAAGCCTAGAGAATAACAAAAAAGGTCGTTCTAGACAAAAATTGACATTGTGGAGGTAACTACACAGACATAATTCTCATCAGAGTATGTTGACTAAGAATGTTGACCAAAGTCAACCCTTGATTTAAGTTTCAAAGTTAAAACGCCTAATGACACAAACTCACACAAGAAGTCTTGGGGCCTGAACCAACCATGCCCCTAGCCTAAAATGGCCTTTTTGGAGATGATGAAACCATCAAAATTGCATTTTGAGGTCGTCTTTCAAAACTTTTGACTGAAGTCAACTATTTAAGTTTCGAAGGCACTAAAATTTGGAAACTTTCACGAAATCCAAACGAACGACCCAACGACTGAATTATTAGACCCAAAAAGTCATAAATGACTTGGGATCTCTACAAGAAAGTTCTAAATGCTGAAAAGATTGGAAAAAAAAGAAAATGACCTAAGGGTCACTACAAAAGTACACTAAGTAGACTTCATCAAGTCCACCGAGTTGATCTTCAGGGTTAGTATTCATTCAAGCCTCATCAATGAGCTTAAGCTCTTTTTGTAATTCACCGAATGCATTCAATGATTTTAGTCTTAGTCCACCGAGTGAGACTGAATTAAATAGCCCAAGGGTCTTTTTAAGTTGTAAATCTAAACATTTCATCTTTGTGAGCTCTTTTTCTTCCTAAACTCCCCATTCCTTTGTTTTGATAATTTAGTGACCTCTATTGCGTGAATTCATTTATTTGGAGTGCATTAGACTATTAGATTTTCGATACAACCCCTCTTCCTCAATTTTGTGCCTAGCTATCGTCTCTAAGGTTGTTTTTTCAGTTTTATCTTGCTATTTGTGCTAAAACTTGATGCTTTTGATATGGGCTTCGTATTGTCATTGATATATTGTTGTTTAATTTGTGTGGGTAGTGGTATATCCATCGTATTGAATTGTGCCCATGAGTTAGGATAGTTGATGTTGTGCCTAAATTTGTCTAAATTGATGATGATGGTTAAAAATAAAAATTGAATCCTTAAATATTCTGAGTCTTGCTTAATTTTGAGTATGGGTGAAGTCTAATTAGCCTAGTGTTACCCCGAAGGCATGCATTTACCCAATGATAGATAAAGTGACGACTTTCTTAAGGGCAAATTGTCAATTTGGGTAGTACTTTCTGAAATATAGAGGAAGTCTTAGTACCCATAGGTAGTAAAGCATGTGGGTAGACTGTAAAACAAATTAGGTATTTAGTACTGTTGTGTATTGGTGTTTGAATTGTTAAAATAGGCACTGAGATGAAAATTACCTGTTCAGCGGGCATGTCTTAGTTTGCCAAGGTAATTAGGTGAATTGTCGAGTAAATCTCAGACCGCCTTTTGTTCTTGAATATGTGACATGGGTACAGTCTCATTCAGCAAGTTTGTCTTTGCTCGCCAAAATTCTATCGATGTATGTCCAAGTGGGAGTGTACATCACCCTTTGTGCATGTTCTTATTAATTTTATACTATTATTTTTGATGGACTTGTCTTTGTTCGTCCACACCAAATAGAAGAATTGTTGAGTAGGAGCTGACTCCATCTTTTATGCCTGAGTTAAATTAAATTGTGGTATATCAACTTCGGTGAGCTCACCTTCCTAGTTGGCAAGCCTTAGAACCTATTTTGAACTATGTTTCTTTTTGAATTTGATTTCAACTTTCTTTCACCTCATATGTGTTTTGAATTGTTGTGCCTTGCATGAAATGGAAAGAACTAAAGGAATAAAAGTGTTAAGTTCTGACATTAAGTTTGAGAGAGAGAGTCTTCTCCTCCTCCCATTTTGAAAATGAATAAGGGGATTTCTATCAATGATCTATGTGAGTCTCCCCAACAACAACAAACCACTCTGCGACAGATATTTGGTCCAAGTTTGTACAAACTCCTCAAGCTCAGTCACCTGGATCAAGCATTCTCCCAAATGTTGCCGCAAGAGCCCCAAATAGACTCAAAGAGGCCAGAGAACGCACGATCCTTTGGGATAGATGACTCTCCACATATGGGGTTATGAGCAATTCTCCATCCATCTGGGACACTATACCATTTCATGGGTTCGAGCGGTTCACAGGGCCTCAACATTCTTATGTTCCAGCATGGGTACCCGAGTTTTGTGTTACCTATGCAAAGGATTTACCAAAGAAGAGGAATGGTAGAATCTATAAGCCCTTGGATGAGGTTGAAGTTCGTGGAAAAATGGTGTAATGCCACGCAAGTGCCATCAATGATGCTTTGGGCACAAAGGATAATCGAGTTGAAATGCATACGTTGCATATGCAGCATGATCTTGACAACTTAAAAGGTTGGTTGGCACCACTTATGTCAGATAACTCTCCTCCCTAGATGGATGATAGAGCAAGTATTGAAAAGAGGGATATAAATAATGGAGGCTGATATTGGTTTGGGTTCCTCAATAGTAACATCATGCCGTCCCAAAATGTGTCTATTCTGCGGCATCTAGTGTGTTGGTGGGCACAATTATTGACTCAGAAAATATAAATATGGGGTCCATAAAGTAGATGAGATTTTAATGTGTGCTATTTAGGAGTAAACTTCTTCCTATTCCCAGTCTTGATCACACAACTTTGTGAGGTTGTGAGGGTTCCTTTTTGGGAGAGGACTGATGTGAGGATCACCCTTGCCTTCTCCAGTGAGATTCAAAGAATTGAGGTGGAATACTTGAGAGATGTTGCAGCTCGAAGGAAGCTACCACCACTAGACACTACCCTCGTGGTAGACCCCACTGGCCTTGAAGATAATGTTTCTCACCCTGCTCCTTCTATCGGTGCATCATGTACACCCAAGCCCTCTTCTGTGCCATCAAGTTCTAGCGTTACTACACCTGACCATGTTTCTCAACCCCCATTGAACTAGGCCATAATATAACAAATGGGAATCCTTGCCTGGTCTACGGATATAAGGATTACTAGGGTAGAAAGTGAGATGCCCAAGTTGGTTGATAGGGCTATTAAGAATGCTTTGCTATCTATCAGTTGTTAATTAGTACAGTTTCAAAATACTCTAACATTGCATGGTGATATTCTAGATAACCTCACGGCTTTGATGGAGGCTAGGGAGAAGATTGAGGGTACTTGAGCTGAGTTGACCTTAATAAAGGTTGATAATACTACTTTTTGGGTTGATGTGGACAATCTGAGGTCTACCCACATTCCCATTCTATGGGGTGAGGTTCTGATACGCAATATGCCTGAGTCTATGCCTACCTCTGAGCCGAGAGTCGAGGTTCCTAGTAGTGTGGCTGAGTGGCCTAGTGTGGGGGGTGATGTTATGGAGGATGGAGTTGAGGATGATGTTGGTGGTAAATCAGTTGAGGAGACAGATCAGGAGGAGTTCTTGCGTGAGGATGAGCGACAAAAAAATGAAAGTTTGACAGAGATGTAGGATTTAAAGAAGATGATAGTGCTTCCGACGATGGAGGGATTTTGTGTGGAGACCTTCTCAATCGGTACTAGTGGGGTATTTTCAAACCCCATTATTCCTCCTATGGATTCAGCTGAGACAACTGTGTTGCCTTTTGTTGTGGGCACATATGTCTAAGATGATGTTGTTCCTTCCGAGACTTCAGATAAGAGCACTCCACAGACATAGCATGTAAGGGGCAATTTTATGCCACTCTCCTCCTGTACTTACTTTATATCGCATTGAGGACACTACTAATTATTTTGGGTTGGTGAGGGCACTTGTGCCAATCTTCCAATTTTTAAATATTTTTTTTGTCATTTTTATGTTTGAGTTTTGAATATTTGTAGTATTTTGATATTTTAGATTTTAGTATGATGATTGATTGCATAACTCATTTTGTCTCTCTTTATTCATTTTCCCCAAGAGTTTGAAAGTTTTTTAAATGCTTGAATTTTCATTGCTAATGTTTGAGGATCAATTGTGTTCAATATCAATGTCTTGAATAGTAGTTATGATGAGAAATGTGTCTTTTGCTAATGATTGCAAGAAGAAATCGGTGTGGTTACACTTTTGAATGATCTTTCTGATTCTTGTGTTGACTAGCTATGTTCTGATCCGAGCCGTGCAATGAACATCACACATAAGATTTTGATCTTGTAGGGTTGTTTTAAATGAGTTTGTTTGAAATGCTTTGTGTGGTAAGGCTTCACTTGAAATCTCTTAGAATTTGCCTTGTTAGTCCAATTGTCTACCTTTGCTGAATGCAAGAAATGATCTTGGGCATAAATTTTGAGACGAAACCCAAATGTTCATACCTTTTGTGACTGCCTTGTGATGTGCCACCATTTTGGCACCATTTGAGCCTAAACCATTTGTTGACAACCTTGTTGAAACCTCTTGAGCTAAATTGTCCCTAACTTCTCACCCATAAGTCCTTTTCTAAGCATTTTTTTTGAATGCCTAAGTTAGGCTGTGGAAAGGAAGGAGAAAGAAAGTCAATTAGAAGGTAAAGAAATAAAAAGTGAGACTCAATTTTGAAATGTGAAAGGAACTCCTTCTTGTAAAAAAAAAAAAAAAGATGAGCAAAAATTTTAAAATTGAAATGAAACTGAAAATTTGTGGAAATAAAAGGGGGTATCTAATAAATTGAATGAAAATTGAAGTTTGAGTCTCCAAATGAAAGGATTGGAAAGAACTTGTAAAGAGGTGAAGATGAGTACAACAATGCTCTGAAAAGGTGAAGTCAGTTAGCCAAATTGATCATACCTTTACCCACTGCCCCATAACAAGCCTAAAAGACCTTTGAGATCTTGCATGAACAAGATTGTGTGATGATTGGAAAATATGAGCAAACCTATGTGGTAAGGCTTGCATGTATTTCTATTTTAGAGAGTAAGAGTTGTATTAATTCCTAACTTTTGTATTGATTTGCCTTGCGAGAGCATGGAATCATTCATGATGTGAAAGCCCTTAAATGGATTTGTTAAAACTTGGGTTTGCACTAGAGAAGAAGCAACTGTGATCTTTAGCTTAAATTGAAATCGGCTAGTCATTATTTGAATCTTTTTTCAATCAAGATTGACTGTTGCATTTTGTTGTGAGTAGTTGATGTACCGTGAGTTTACGATATTTTTGATGGATTAAACTTTGAGTTTTGCATAGTATTAGGAATTTTGGTATTATATGTGATGGTTGATATTTGCGTATCAGGACACTACTTCCAATTCAAGTGTCTACGATCGTACAATAGTAATATAACCTAATCGAATGGATTGGGGTCGAGTCCCAAGAGAGCGGTTTCTTAGAATTAAAGGTCAAGTGCTATTTTGCTCTAGTCAATCATAGTTAAAAACATTATCGAGTAAAAACATCATAAGTTAAAGGGTTTGACACAAACGTCAATTATAAAAATGGGGTTTCTAGCATTAAAGGCTAAAAACAGCAAAAATAAGAGGATACGAGTTAGGAGAGGGGGATTCTTGGGATGTGATAGGAATACGGGATAAACTAGACTATCGGGTACATGCTTTTGATAGTAAATTGTTGAACATTTATGACTAGGCTAGACTATAGTGGGGGTAAATTCTCTCTTGATCAACTTACCCCGAATCAACTCGGTTTCTCTTGAACATCGAGTTGTCGCTTTAAGCAAAGTCTCCGCCTTAGACATTCACTCTCTCGACCTAAATATATTGGAGAAGGACTAGGATTCACTCTCTCGAGCTGAACCCATGTCGACCTAATACCACCGGCTATCAATTTAGTAGTTTTAGTTTCAGAACCTCTCTCTCGAGCAAGCCAAAAACACTAAGATGAAATCGTATTTGCAACTACAATCCCATTAAGTTCATACACACCAACTAAATTATATCACCTTTAAATAACAAATAAACCATCAACAAGCAAGACCCAACAGGTAATTTAACCCATATTCACAAAATCACACTCCAAGAATTGGGGTTTTAGCTAGCCATATAAAAGAGGAACAAAATGATACCAAATCAAAGTAACATCAACTGGGTATGAATTTCATGCGGGATGCCAAGCAGTGAGAGGGCTTACTACGATGGATAGCTCACCAAATTACTGATGGCAGAAAGAGCACAAAATAGGTGCGTGATATGACACAACCGGTCTGGAAGGAGACCTTTAGCTTTACGGCCAAGTTTTGGTATTCTAGCTTATGGTCCAATCGTGCAGTTATGCTGACAGCATTGATGGCGGGGCAGGAAAATTGCAACACCCAGTAATTTTGCAAGTTGAACTAGTGTGTTCTAGAGCATTTGGTAAGAGTTTTGAAGTGTCGTATGAGGGTTAAAATCTAAAGAAATGGTTCCCGTACTTAAAATAGAGGTTTTAGGGGTTAAACGTCCGGGTATGACCCCACAAGTACCACCCAAGGGGTCCTTGAGGAGGTCCCCAAAACAGTCTAATTTTGATGAACCACGGGTGGCCATCTACTGCCAGTAGACTGGACCATACCCCGTACGTCTTGGTCGTAGGTCAAGGCCTTTTGAGGCCTGCCAAGACAAACCTCAGGTCCAATCCACGAGACCACAGGATGGCCAGTAGACCCATCCACGGTCCGTGGATGGGTGGACGTGGATGCTGCCAATTTTTGACATTTTAGTTTTAAGTTGGGGGTTTGGGAATTCATTAGTTAATTAATTAGGGGTTAAGGGAGTTCGGTAAGTTAGTTAATTAGCCACCTATATAAGTATAATACACCCCTAAACTAATCAATTTAACTCATTCATCTTAGAACTCTCAAATCACTCTCCAAATATTCTCTCCCTAGAAAGAAAGAAGAAGAAGAGGGGAAGCAACTTGGTCGAATTCACCATTAATTCAAGATTTGTTTAGGGATTTTATTGAAGGTATGTGAAGCTTAATCATCCATGTGTTCTTTCACCAATGGAGCCCCTATAGTTTCCCCACTTGTGAAATCAAAAACCCAATTCTAGAAAGGGTTGTGCTTGCATTGTGGGTAGGGTGTCGGTGTGATTCCAATGTAGTGGATATCACCCAATTATGATTGGTTTAGCTTTTTTTTATTGAAAATATAATGATTTCATGTGGTTTCCATGATAAACCCTAATCTAAATTGATGAATGTGATAATTGTGGGTTTATGCCATTAGAGGCAAAGTAGAAGGTTCAAAAGTGATCTTCCTAAATCAATGTTTTGAATACTAATTGATTATAGTTAGGATCATCTAATCATGTATTGAAGTACACTTGATTGAATAGGAAGGAGCTTGACTTGTGAAGTTAGAATTGAACCTTTATGAATCAATTATGACTAGAATCACTGAGTACTAAAGAATGTGATAGAATAACTTGTTATTTAGACATGGATCATGAAAAAATGAAGTTAAGATTGAAAGTAGGGCTTCTAACCATCATTGTTAGGGCTTTGGGGGTAGAGTCAATATGATGTGATCTTGTTGTGTATTCTCTTTCTCTTACACACTTAGGCATGAATTGCTAGGAGATCCAAGGGTCTCTCTCACATAGAAGGATTCTAGGCTTGCTTAATAACCTAAGATGAATCAAATCATGTTAGACTAGAATAGATTGAAGTTGTGATGTATGATCCCATCATGTATAGCTTGGCTTAGTAGGATAAGACCAAGGTTGATAGTTTGGGATGAAGGATCCATACTCTCCTAAGGTATAGCTTGACTTATCATTGTAGAATGCATATCATGGTAGCTTGAGTTAGGTGTAGTCATGGTAGCCTAGGATTGAGTATTTATACTCTCCTATAGGTAGCTTGAACTAGCATTGCTAGGACTCATTCATGGTAGCTTGACTTAGTTTGGCCAAAACCATTTTATGGTAGGTTTGGGATAGAGGACTTATACTCTCCTAAGGGTAGCTTAGGATTGAGGATCCATACTCTCCTAAGGGTATCTTGACCTTGCATTGTAAGATGCATGCCAAGAGTAGCTCGAGTTGGGTGAGTCATGGTAGCTTGGGATTGAGGAAACTCTCCTAAGGATAGCTTAGGGTTGAGATTCATATTTCCCTATGGATAGCTTGGACTTGCATGATAGTGTGTTTTCCAAGTTAGTTAGCTTAGCTTAACCTAGTTATGTTAGTAAGATGATAGCATGGCCTAGCCTATTAGGGGGTTATTCCTTGGTAGCCATCAATAAAGGTAAATAGAATAGAGGGATGAGTCCCCAAGTATTGAACATTCATGATAGTGTAAATGAGTACTTATTGTGGGTAGTAGTATAGGATGTTATCCATACATTGCACAAGTATGACTTAAGGCTAGGTATGAAGGATTCCCATAGATAGTATGACTTAGCTTGGGTTGTTACAATAGTTGCCCTCCAAGATATGATTTACTAAGGTGGTAGTTCCCATGTCCATATGAAGTAACCTTATTGTAAGACCAAAGTAGGGTGAATGTGACTAAGATGACTTCAAGGTTATGCTTAGTGTGAAGGGTAGTATGGGAAGCCTTTAATGCATTGCACAAGTGTGTCTTGAGGTTACTTGGAAATATGTTGCCCTTATGGTAGAAAGACTTATGACTTAACCATGCACATAGACTATGATTAAGATGACTAAAAAGGGATACTTTTCTTGGGTGGTATTATGGGATGCTATTCATGCTTTGCACTTGTATGCTTTTGAGGTTACTTGAGAATGGTGCTATTATGGTATGGATGACCAAGGGTGAATTATGCTTATATGATTATGACTTGTCTCCTATGCTCATTAACTATGTCCTATGTTGAGTTATGTTTCTATGATGCTTATGTTGGAGACCATGATGTGACTATGATGATTATGTTATGACCATGCTATTATATGTTACGCGTATGTCTTATGTTGACTAACCATTTTGAGATGCTCTTATGTTGTATGTTAGCTTTCATACTCGGTACATTTTGTACTAACGCATATTGCCTACATTCTATTCAAATGTAGGATTGAGGAGATTGAGTTGCTTTGAAGGATAGGTTTCCAAGGATCAAGAAGAGTTGAAGAATTGGTGAGTCCTCATAGCTTCGAGGACAAACCCATTATGTTCCTTTATGTCATTTCATTTTGTTTTAGACTTTGTATGGGCTGCGTCCCAAGAGTTTTATTCAAGTATTATGTTAGATGGTTTGAGAAAAAGGTTTAGTAAAGACTTCCGCTTCTTTTACTTTGAAAATGACTTTGATTGTAAAAGTTTTAAATTGTCTCTACATTTCTAGTATCTTATGTTATGATTATGCAAAGGGCTTGTACGAGACCCCTTCGGTGTCAAGTACGCCATGTTACTTCTAGGGGGTAACCCCGGGTCCTGACAAACTTGGTATCACAGCATAATGTTTTGGGATAAATTTTAGAATGTCTCAAACCACGTCTAGTAGAGTCTTGTTCATGAGTGTGAATCGTGACACATATTATGAATAGGAGGCTATTGGATGCTTAGGAAAAATCTCACTCTTCATTCTTTTAGTCATGCCATAGAATTTGGCTTTAGTAGGCCCTTCTTCTAATCCGTGCCTATTGTTTTTCAGGGTATGGTGAACACGGGCTAATGCTAGGGGTGAAGAGGAAGGCAATGTGGAGTAAGAGGTTCCTCCCCAAGTTCCACCTCAAGCTCCAAATGGCCCTCTAATTGGGAATGCCACTATTTAAAAATTTAGGACTTCTATGCAACTATTGGCTCAAACTTTGACGGCACAAGCCAATAGAGAGGTGGTGGTTTTGGCAAACCATATAAGGGGGATGAGTGCTTTAGAGTAAGAGAGTTTTTGAGGATGAACTCTCCGGAGTTTAGTGGCTCCAAAGTTGAAGAAGATCCGAATGGGTTCATAGAGGAGGTTTATAAGGTACTACCAATCATGGGGGTGACTTCTATTGAGAAAGCGGAACTATCAACCTATCAATTGAAGGACGTTGCCAAAATATGGTATGAGCAATGGAAAGATAGTAGGCCGGTAGGAGCGGGTCCTATAGAGTGGGAGATGTTTAAGAAGGAATTTCTAGATAGGTTCTTCCCCCGGGAGTTGAGGGATGCCAAATTGGGAGAATTCATCAACCTCAATCAAGGTAGTATGAGTGTTAAGGAGTACTCTTTGAAATTCACTCTTTTGTCTAAGTATGCTCCAAGCTTGGTAGCTAATCCTAGGAATTTGATGAATAGGTTTATGACGGGGGTGTCTGTCACGACCTGATTTCTCGAGTCATGAAGGCACCTACTATACCCTACCAGTAGGTAAGCCAACCCGTAACCCAGAACATCAAGCAATGAGTGAAAGGGTAGAAACTAGCCTAACACAATAATCTAAACAAGAATAACAAGGCGGAAGCAACCCAAAATAAATATATACAGTAATCCCTCCCAGAACCTAGAAGTCACTAGTACAGAGTTATCTAATAAAGAGTACAAGTCTCAAAAGTGGACCACAACAGAGCGTGTCTCAAGGGCAACAAGACTAGCTAAAATAAAATAAGGAGACAGAACAAACCCAAACCACCAAGTGCTCGCCCTCGTCTCCGAAACACAGCTGCAAAAGAAGGCTGGAACTAATCACCACTGAAAACTGGTACTAGGACCTGCATCACGAAATAGATGCAGAGCGTAGAATGAGTACCAACACAATAGGTACTCAGTAGGCATCATAGGCTGACTGATCAAAAAGGGTAAAAACAATAAGAAAGGATAGAATCTAAACGCAGAGAGGTCAAAGCGGATAAGAAAAGAAAGCACACGAGCATACCAGAAACAAACTAAGTACACTAAACTAAACCTAACTGGACCCCATATCACCAGAAGGTACACTCGTACACAAGTTCAAATAAAACCTGAACGGACCCCCATAAGTCCGAAAGGTACACAGAAAAGTTAAGTCTACTGAGAAAGAAGAAAACCGAGCTCCCAGCCCAAAGTACCTAAGATAATCCATCAGACTCCACCCAGCCAGCAGTGCACTCCCAACCCAGCTAGAAAGAGTGACCCTAGAGGGCACCCAACCAAACGGTCCACTCCCAGCTAGAAAGAGTGACCCTAGAGGAACTCACGTAACTTGGCCTCTTTCAATTCTCGAGGAATGAAACGCCCCAAGAAAGCTTCCTCAAAACAGGCCCAACTCGCAGGTGGTGCATTTTCAACTCTGCCCCCTTTCCACTGATCGAACCAAGTTCTAGCAACATCCTTTAATTGATACGTAGCTAGTTCAACTCTCTCAGTATCTGCCACATGCATAACATCAAAAATCTTCTTCAGCTCCTCAATGAAGTTTCCTGGATCCTCAGTAGTGCTTGAACCCATGAAACTCGGAGGATTCATCCCCAAGAACTCATGAATCCTTGAAGTGTCAGCTCCTTCATGTCGAGCTCCCTTTTTCTGACCAATCTGATTAGTTACAACTTGACTCAAAATCCTAATTGCTTCTCTGAACTCAGCATTAGAAACTTCCCCTTGATGTTGCACTCCAGGTGCATAAGGTAACTCTTGCTCCTCAACATAACGTCTAGGAAGACGCCTCTGCCAACTCTTTGTGGAGGCATGACTATCTGAAATGACGCGCAAGCACGAATTAGAAAGAAACATTTTAGAGATAAACTCTAACGCACGAGATGAGTGTGAAAGAAATGAGAAATCTTCCTAAGTGTTGCAGCCTCCTAATTATAGATGTGGCGCGCATACCGATAACTAGGAGTCTACAGACACGGCTTCATAGACTCCCTAGGACTCTTGAACTCTGAGCTCTGATACCAAGTTTGTCACACCCCGAGCCTACACCCTCGGCGGGACCGGCACTTGAAGACCATTACTAGCCCCAAGCGAACCCTTGGCCTGGCTTTCTTCACTCAGCAGAAACTTAACTCAACAGAATAACTCAATGCAACGAAAGGTCGTAAAACAACCTAACTGATAAAATCTTGCCACAAAGGCAACTTGCATTTCAAAATAGAATATTTATATATATATATACATAGATAAGAGACTCAATACTAACTGACTAACTGTCTGTCTATGAAGCCTCTATAACACTGAGATGGATGTTGGGACAGACCCCGCAACGTCCTAATGAAACAAAACTAGGAACACAAAATAACAGAGTCCTCCGAAAAGCAAGGAGGCTCACCACTGACCCTGGAGTGCTCAGCTGGATCAACGGCATACTGGATGCTGATCCTGGGTACCTGCGTCTGTATCATCACATGATGCAGGCCAACTAGCATCAGTACATTGAATGTATGAGTATGCGAGTTGGAAAGCTAAGCAACATAGGCTAGAAGGAAATCTGGAAGAAACTGAATAACTTACCTGGCTCAACTCAACTCAACCTGACTGACTCATTTCAATATAAGGCAATTTAAAAGAAGTGCAATATAAAGAAAAGTTGTTTAAAACATGCTATAAACTCTGTAAGTATACAAAGATACAATAAATCAGATATGTATGTAGAAATACAAATGAACTGATGTATATAAAAATACAATAATTGTTGTGGGAGTTTCTCTAAACGACAACCATCACATAAAAGCTATAGTGATGATACAACGATCAACCTCACGCTGCCAGAGCATCCTATACCCAGCCAAAGGTATAGGACCTGAACTGCTTAATGGATCAACTAGTCTAATCTAAAAAGGATTCATCTAAAAAGTATGAACCTCTTCTACCCATGATGGCTATATGGTTCTATGAGAGTTGTGGGTTCTTTGAACGCTCCCCCAATTCGGTGCTAAAGACTGCTCCCAAAAATATTCTGGCTCTTATATTTTTAAAACATATTTCTTCCTGTTGATTTGAGATAATTACTCAAAACTTAGCTCAAAGGCTATCTTGGAAATCTCAGTTTCCTCTCTTGCTTCATTTAGAAAGTGATTACTCTCTTTTCTGGAAAAGTAGCCCGGAGGCTCTTTAGAGACCTCAGTTTCCAATCTTGGTTAAATGTGAAAACATTTATTTAAAACTTCTTTGGGAATACTTAGTTCCCTAATAACTTTTGAGAAATGAACTCAACTTTATACTCTTGGCTTAACTTGAAACTTGAGCCTTAAAATGAAGCTAAAACGTTCAATAAAGACTCTTGAACAACTTTAAAGACTTGCTTTGACTTGCTTCTTAACTTCTAGACTTGACTCTAACTTCACTTGACTTTGATCCGAACATTCCTCGACTTGGAAAAATGAACTCAAGGGTAATGATCTCATGTTTATGGATGAGTTCGGGATGTCTAGATGTACCTTAGAGTGTTGAAAACAACTATAAAACATAGGTACATTACCAAGGAACATGCATGAAAAAGTGGGGAATGAATGGGAAGGATTGGCGTCCTTGGCGCTCTGCAAGGGGCGGGGCGCCAGCCCTCAGAGTTCAGAAGAGCTGCTGGGGCGCACTGGCAGGCGCTGCACCCCAAGGGTGGATGTTCAGAACCCCTTTTAGGGTGCTCTAGCTAGCGCGACGCGCTACCCCTTTCCCCATAAAACTCGACTTTTCTCCTTCATTTCTCCAACTCTAAACCTTCTCAACCTCGAAGGTTCCAGCCCCAAACACTTAGAGTCATAAAACCCCTCAACATACAATAGATTCAACTCGAAATCACAACTAGAAACATGTCCCAAATTAACAAGAAACTTCAACAACACAACCACAACTTCAACAAACACAACCATAAACTTCAACAAACACAACCAATCTTTTCTCGAAATTAAAACGAGTTTGGCGTGTGGGGGAATGAACCAACCCAACACTATGATCTCACATACCTTAATAAGGATCACCCCTGACGAAAATCACGACGATCTTTACGGACTTTGCTTCTTCTTCTCCTTCTCCTCTTCTTTCTCTCTTCACTCACAAACCCTCACTCTCACTTTTAAAAGGAAAAACGGATTTAAAATTAGTCTAAATCCTTAATATAACCAAAAGAAATGGTTAGGGAAAGACCAAAATACCCTTACAATTTCGAGCTGACTTCCCTTTGCCAACAGCCTAACTTCCAAAGGGAATAACTCACTCATATGAACTCGGAATTGAGCGAACTCGGCGGCGTTGGAATGATCATTCAAGGGCTTTGCAACCATAACTGGAAATACACTTAATTCATCCTGAGCTAGGAGTTATGACTGTTCCAAGTTGACCAAAACCTCTTTTTTTTCCCATACTTAAACCAAATTTCCAGATTTTGAATTCTTTCCAAAAAAATGACTATTTCCAATTTCAAGCTACTTCAAAGTTATTTCAACTTGCAAGACATTACAAATTTTAATGAAAAAATTAAAAATTTTGTTAAATTTATTTTGGGATGGGGTGTTGTGGGGGGGTGGTAGGGGGTAGGGGCTGTGTGGGGGTTAGGTGGTAAAAAAATTTTTTAAAAAATAAAAAAACAATTAATGAAAAAATTTAAAATTTTGTTTATTTTTTTGGATGGGGTATGGA
Source organism: Solanum acaule (assembly GCA_036250505.1). Lineage (NCBI taxonomy): Eukaryota > Viridiplantae > Streptophyta > Magnoliopsida > Solanales > Solanaceae > Solanum > Solanum acaule. Next base: position 136 of record JAJOOR010025047.1, on the reverse strand, counting down.
GGGGAGTGGGGCTGGTAGGGGGTAGGGGGTGTGTAGTGGGGCTAGTAGGGGGTGGCGTGGTAATTTTTTTTAAAAAAATTTTTAAAAAAATTAATGAAAAAATTTAAAATTTTGTTAATTTTTTTTTGGGATGGGG
>JAJOOR010025046.1:0-32017 GCA_036250505.1 Solanum acaule | reverse complement strand
GCCTGGAGGATCGTACATGAAACTACCTGAGTATTTGTATTTATTGGGTATTACATATCCAGGATCCCATATACGCTTGAAGAAAACGAACGAAGATAAGTTTATGTACCTATTTGTTGCATTGGATCCTTTCATAAAAGGATTTGACAATTATAGATCTGTAGTTGTAGTTGATGGGAGTCACCTCTAAGGGTCTTATAATGGAACTTTTGTAGCAGCAAACATGACAGACGGTGCAGGTATATAAACATGTATAAATACATATATGAATCCTGAGTGAATGTTATACATAATTATTTGTATATATACTTATAATTTACAATTTAGTAATTGTATATATATGTATGTGTAGGACATATCTTCCCACTAGCCTATGGTATCTTAGATTTAGAGAATGATGCCTCTTGGACTTGGTTCTTTGAACAACTAAGAAAATAGTATGGAAAAAGGAACAATATGTGTATTGTGTATGATAGAAAAGAGGGTATTATAAAGGCTATTACACAAGTGTATAATGATGTGCAACACTATGCTTGTATGTGGAACTTGTTTAGACAAGGTACAAAAAATTCCATGAAAAACTAAGTCCAGTATTCTATACAATGGCAAAGACATGCAATCAATCTGATTTTGACAGGCTAATGAAAATAGTAGAGAAGGTTGATATACGAGTAAAGGAATACTTGGAATTAGCTGGATATGATAAGTTGTCTAGAATTTATGCACCAGTTCATCGTGGTTGGTCAATGACATCGAATATCGCCGAAAGTATAAATGCGGCATTAGTTTCAACAAGACAATTGCCAATTTATGATTTTCTGGAGGAAGTTAGGCTGATGTTCGGCAGATAGAATTGTGATAACAAAAAAGAGGCATCATTCACATTTACTCCATTGATTGAAAAAATTCAAGAGATACTCAAAATCAATGAAGCAATGAGTACGCGACTGATGGTATGGTTTCTATATATTTGTATATTTGTATAAATTTGTACTTAATAATCTGTTTTCCTTTATTTTGTATATTACGGGTTGTCTGTTAACTGAATATGTACACAACGTGAATGATAAAGGTAGAAATTATATAGTTTCTCTTTAGAAGAAAATATGTACTTGTGAAAGCTTTCAGTATGAAGAAATACCATGTGAACATGCTTGGTCTGTTCTAAAGTTCATGAGTTTAGGACCAGATAAGTTTTGCTAGAATTTATACAAACCGAAAACAGTGTTGAAGACTTATAATTTTCCAATATACCCATTACAAGATAAAACATAGTGGTTTGTACCTGGATACATAATGGTTGAGTTAGTTCTGCCTCCAATATTCAAAAGGCCTCCTGGAAGATCAAGAAAAGAGTCTCGTGATAAATCAGCAAGAGACTTTTGAATGTAAAAGGACAAATACATGTAGTACCTATGGCGTTGCAGGTCACAATAGTTCTTGTAGGAATCAGCCTCATAAAGTTTAGAAAAGATTCCATTTGAATTGTTTATGGTGATTTTATACATTTAATATTGCCTCACTTTTGCCACTTGAATATTATATGAGTTGTATTTGATACATAATCATGATTGATATTTCAATTTAGTTTTTAAATAATATTTCAATATATTTCATTCGGTATTAGACTGTGTATGCAATCCTAAACAAACCTATAAATGAATTTAACACATACCCCCTTTTGTATAACTATTTCAACACAGAACAATGAACATTGTGAAAGTTCAACTTAGATATCATATGATATTTTTTGATCACTTTGTATAACTAAGTTTGACGAATTTAAAGATCAAAAGGTGACATTAGCATAAATAGTGAGTCCACTAGATACTTCAATTGGACTGTATAATTGCATATGACATATAAACTAACGAACAAACTAACAAGATAAATGATATAGTTTTTTGTTATTTGTATATAGTTATTGTCAGTTTGTATTCTATAGTAATGATTGCGTTTGTATAATGACTTCTCAATTAAGTTGTATAAGTTTCCATAAATTATTGTATAATTTGCCAAACTACTCATTTTTATAAATTAGTATATATCAGTTTTTATATTCACGATTTTTTATATATAATATAAAAAACATCAACAAATAAAAAGGCAAAACTGAATTCATTATACAGAATAATAGAGCCTACAAAATGTTGTTCCCATCAAATTGTTCAAAAAGTAATAGGGCTACTATGAAATTCCAAAAAACATAAAAACAATGCAATAAAACTAAAGGATTGTGATACGTTCACTACTATCAACATCAACATGAGATCTGATTGGCATGTCTGGTGCCTCACTGTCACTGATCGCCTCAACTTGAATTTTGAGCATGCCATAATTCTACAATAGTGTAACATATCTACTACGCACTAAATCAGGATCAAATGGACCTGCTAGAATACCATTTCCATCACCCCAAGAACTTTGCGTATGCTGAAATGTATACACCACAATCCCTTTATACAAATACATAAATATGTAGGGTGTTTGCCAATTGTTGAATTATGAAAAAATAATAAGTGTATAATAACTTACACGCTACCTTGAGGTTACTGAGGGATATCGTTCACATAAATGATGTCAAATGAATCAAAATCTATACAAAATCTATATTTTGGGTGACAAATAACATCCAATCCTTTCTTTTCATAGAATCAAGACATTGAAAGGTACATGGGTATAAGTTGTGCATATTTTTTTATCTCAATGAGTACGTGTGAATTGTGAATGGCATTCCTGAGTGAATCAAATATCATTATACAATGTTTGTTCAAAGAAACGACAATCAATACACAGTGTAATCTCTCCTTCACATTAACCAAAATGAGTATATTATCAACAGTAAACCATGACAGAGTAACATGTATCCTATATCAATTAATATACTCAAAATAGTCTCTTCAAAGCTGACCTTAGATGAAACCTCATTTGTTAAAAAATATACTTCCCATACATTGTGAATCAACGTGTTAAAATAACAGTCAACGGTACTGAAGGTGTATGTACTAGTAGGATTGTACTTTTCCTTACATAGTACAATATCAGATTTATGTGCTATAAGAATTAAAGTAAAAAAAAAATATATTATACAAATGCAATGGGTTTATATTGTAAAAAGATGTAGTAAAAATTACACGGAATCATCCAGCAACTATCCGTGATTAGCTAGTTTGTAGAACCAATTCTTGTCAAAAACAATAACAACACCAAAATTCATGAAGACTGTTGAGATAACCTTGTCCTTTTTGTATCTGTCATGACCCGGGGTTACCCCCTAGAGGTAACACGGCGTAATTGACCCCGAAGGGGTCGCATACAAGCCTCATAGCATTCATGAACCTTAAAGCATAGGAAAATAGTGCGGAAATTAAAAAAATTTCTTACAATCGAAGTCTCTTATAAAAATGAAAGAGAATCTATGACACTATGTCTCAAACCATCTATTATACTTGGAATACAACTCTTGAAATACAAATCTTAGGGACACGGCCCTTACAACAAAAGTCTACAACATAAAAGTAAAGACAATAAAGGACATAAGGTTGAGCCCTCGAATACAATGAGGACTCACCAATCTTCTTCTTCTTGATCTCCTATGAACCTAGCCACGAGGATGGAATCTAATATCTCCAAAGCCTACACTTATAAAAAATGTAAAAAGAAGGGGTTAGCACAAAAAGTACCAAGTATGGAAGCCATGCACAAAACCATTAAAACATGCATGAAAAGGGACATTTCATTTGAAATCATGCTATATTCCATTTTTGAACATCATCTTTGAGATAGTTGGAGAATACAACCAATAAGGCAACTCACATATATTTCATTATAACATGAGAGATATCATTATAATAACAAGTATAGTCTCCAACATCAATATAGTAAAAATCCCAGTCTTCACAATACATAGCCTCCAATCACAAGGTAGTACAAAACAATTACCAAGATCATCTCATCATTAAGTAATCATCACGTAAGCAACCCTAAGAAACACTTATGCAATGTATGGTAACTAATATGCATTTACAATGTGCAACACAAGCCAATATCCCATTCATACTCATTTTACAATAAAGCCATAACCTTGGTAACTCCTAAGGAACACTTGTGCAATGTATGGTTAGCATCCCATAATACTAACCCTACTAAGTACTCCTTTGAAGCTACCTTAGTCATGCACTTCATATTTACAACTCATTATAATCAATAGTGACAAATAAGGAAATAGTCATGTACATTACTTGAATTATAAGGAAGGTCATTCATAACAACTATCCATTCAATATATATGCATGCATTCAAATCTCATTAATATGCAAAGGAACCATCCCATGACATCCTACTAAGTCTACTTGTGCAATGTAAGAGTGAAGTCCCATACCCCCACTACGACTAAGTAAATCTCATTAAGAAGTCATAGTATAATTCATATTTCATTCATTATCTTTATTATATAGGGAAAAGTAGCCATAACTGACATAGACCATGTGAACTACATGGAATCCGATGTGTATAACCCTACACCGAGAAATGTGTCCTACTTGTCTAAGGTAGAACCAAAATGTAGAGCTATAAGGTGGATCCACTAGCTAAAGGTACCTATGTAGGCACATAGTTTATGGGATAGGGAGATTGCTTCTAGAAACCCGCCCTATTGCATTGGCGGAGGGGCTTCCATCTCATGAGTTCAGTTTGGGTGACCCTCACTATTGCATTGGCGGGAGGGCCTTTACCTCAATGTCCATATCCACTCGGTGCTAAGCATTATTTCCCAAATTAGACAATATTAGTCTTTGAATTGTATTTACATGTGTGAAGGATTGCTCTACCCTTCGTTCAATACAATTCACCAAATAGCTCATAGATTCATTAAAGGTGAGAATGTACTTTCAACTTTAGAATCATAGTTAGTATGTAAGGATAACTATCACACCAAGATCATGTGTTCTCATGAGAATGGACTTTCAATCAACACAATAGGATCAATATGGTCAAGTACACTTCATGCATAATAATGTTTAAAGGTGCATATTAGAATTATACTTTCAATTAACACCATTAAAACATCACAATCATGTTTATGCATGGAGTGTGGGTGTGTATGTAATTGTTCTTGCAATGACACAACAACAACATTATATTCATCCTAGACCATTCATACAATATCAAGTGTAGGGGTAAGGGAAGAACAACCTTTCAACAATACCACAATATACTCAATAGTCATAGGACATTCAACTTCTAAATAAATCATGAGTTCACACACAATCTTGTCAACATGCACAAGCCTTCACAATATGCCCTTCAAGGGCTATGGATCAACTCATCCCAACATATATCAATAGCACAATAGATAAGGGAATACCATGATCCAACAACTCATCACTATATTAATCACATCATGATTGACACATTATACTTCAAGTATTCACAAACATGCATATGATATCATGATCAAGTCAATTCATGTTTAGACGCACTACCCTAAATCAATTCGAGTCTAGGTGATCTAATCTAAGGCATTTCATTGAGAATTCATCATTCTAGGAGGATCACATTTAAACCCTCAATTTTCCTTTTTCATGACATAACCCTAGAATATTAGGTTAATCAAGAATACATGTAGAATTACTCTAACATCAAGTAACTACATCATAATTAAACACCTCCACCTTTCAAGTGGATCAACAAGTTCATAAACAATACTCATCAATACATTCAACCCTAGCAAATTGCCTTTCAAGGCTAAGAATCAAGATCAACCCTAACTTCTAGAATTACCATGCTAGATAGAGATATATCATGATTCAACAACATAATAAACATAAACATAATCAATTTCTATGCTTATATGATCAATCAATTCAAACCCTAGTTCACAAATCAGGAAGAAGGGGAAATCATGGGTCCAAGGGAGATTTTCATCAAAATCAATTAATACTCCATTAATCCAATCATAAATCATCATAAACAATCAAGATAAACCTAAATTAAACAATTGAATTTATTTTGGAAGAAGACCCATGACTAGATTTAAAAACCCTAGAATTGGGGGATTTGAAAACATATTTGTAAGGGCTTCTTGGTGATAGCTATCCAAGAATGAAGAACTCCCATACCTTAGGTGTATAATCCTTCCAAATTCGTGTAGAAAAGCTCCTTCCTTCAAGCTTTCCTTGATCTCTTCCTTTGTTCTTTCTTCAATGGGGGTTCTAGAGAGAAGATTTTGGGAGGGAAGAGTAGTTGGGTTTTGATTTGGGGTCTTGGGTTATAATGAGTTAATGAAGTGTTTTAATAACTTAAAATAGTTTATATTGGAAGTTAATTATTTATCTAATTGTCCCTCTTAACCCTTAATTAAATAACTAACTAAAACTAAGACCCCTAACTTAAAATAAAAATCTGTAAAACTGCACCCATTCACGCCCACCCATCCACGGACCGTGGATGGGTCTACCGACAGTCCTGTGGTTTCATTGTTTGGGGCTGGGGCTCTAAAATGAAGGCCAAACCTCCCTAGACTAAGTCCTAACCCACGCCCATGATCTACGGGGCGTGGACTGGTCTAAGGGGCGTCACTTGGTCTCGTGAGTCAAGCTGTTTTGACTGCTTTTTGGGCAGTGTTGGGGTCCTCCTCAAGGACCCCTTGGGTGGTCCTTTGGGGGGTCGTACCCGGACGTTTAACCCCTAAACATGTCATTCTAAGCACGGGAGTCATTCTTTGAGTTTTAACCCTCATACAACACTCCAAAACTCCACCTACAACACACTAGTTCAACTCACTAGTTTCCGGGAGTTATAGTTGTATCTTGACGTTCAACTCCTAAATTCCTCAACCTTCACTTGGGAAACCATTTAACCATATTTAATCAAGTTTCCAACTTCAAACTCACATGTTAGGCTCTAGTTTCACCTATTAGTTTCCATCAGACTCTAGCTTGGTCTTACTAGAGTTCCGGATTGTTACATTATCTTTCCCTTAGGAACATTCGTCCTCGAATGACACTAGAAACACTTTTGGAATTAAAGACTCAAGACTAGCAGCCCAAACATGCATGAAACATCACAATAATGCACAACTCAAAATACACTATTCACATTGTGCACTTGTTCAAAGGAGGTAACATCAACTCCAATTCAACATGATCAATGCAATACAAGGAAGTATGAGTTATATCTAAACAACCTAGTTATGCATGAGATTCTCATTACTTGTCATGCTCGAGGAGGAACTACCATCTCCTAACTAAAACATGTTCGTTTATTCTTCTCATGAAGCACAATAGGCAACTCTTACTCAAAGCACCACAATATGAGAGAAACAATTCACATGAACTCATTTTCTTTCAAAACACAAGTTTTCATGAACATGCATTATACAAAGAAGTCATGACAACATATAAGCACATAACAACAAATTTTAGCTAGGCATACCATCTCCCCCTTAGGAGTGAACCTACACAACACTTCTAAACATCATTAATCACATAGTCATGGGAAGAATTACATTTTCTCGTTAAAAACAAGCTCAATACAATCAACATGGAGCCCAAGTGCCATTTCATCAAAAGCACAACAGAGCATGTTCATCACACCATCTCATGAAGTCAAATATGCCATCACCTTACTAGAATGCACAACAACATGAGGAACATGTAAATCATGAAAAATCCATTTATACAAGGTAAGAACCTTTCAAAAACATGAAAAACATAAAGAGATCATGGAAATTTCTAAAACACTCATGACCCTTCAATATAGAACAAGCCCAAAAAGAAACTCTTACTCTCAAGATAGAATAGGAATAGAAGAAAAGACGAGGATATCGGGACTCTCAATCAACATTGCTACTCAAGCACATGATCTCCCCCTTGGGAGTAAGCCCCTTTTAAAAAAACCCTTAAATACTAGTCCTTTCTACCAACTCAAAGCACTATCAAGACTCATTATAATCTTACCGGGATCTAAAACCAATAGAGGTGTAATAATCATGCATCCAAGCCCTACCAAGGTTAACAAAAATAACTCTATGGGACAAGGAAATTATAGGACACACATAACATTCAAGACTCCAAAATCAAGAAATGAGTCGAGGAGAACTTATCATAAAAGGCTAGAGGAGAAATAGAAGGGAACATAAGGATGTTGGGACATCTCATTGTCCCTTGGCCTCCCAAATAAGCACCTTTAACTAAACCCTTACTAAAATACCACTCCTCAACATTTTCATGGGAGCATTTTCTCACTCTTCTATTTCTTAACTTGCCGGTCTAAGATCCCAATTAGTACTTCTAAATTAGAGAGGTTCTCATCTAAGCACTCTTGCTCACAAGAAATCTTACCAACACCACTCAAAGCCTCATATGAGTCTACCAAACCGGGACAAACTTCTCAAACTCATTACACCTCTTAAGGTGAGATTATCAAGCAGGCCTAACTCATTAACATCAAGGACACTCAATGACATTACCATCTAAGCACATTATCCCACACTTGGGGTAAGCCTATACAAACTCTTTACAACATCACTTCCTTCAATTTTAAGGTTGGAGCAAGTCGCAACTAAATCTTCACACTCATCACACAATATGATTCTAAACCATGGATGATTACACTTCCATCCTCGTTTAAAGGAATTTACTCACTCAACCCCTCTAGGCATCACTTAAACCCCACTATTCATCAAAATCCAACACAACATGAAACTCATTATGGCTAAGTTGGGCTATACCAACAACCACATATGTCCATGATTAAGCCTATGAATACTAAGGACAACACAAAAGTTCATCATATCCAATTTACCAATTCACAAAGGACAAGTATAACCGGAATAGAAATAAGCATGAAACACATACGGGAGCAACATTAGGAGGATACTCTTGTTCACCTCTAGCTTGAAGAGCATCAGACCTAAATTTTTTCCTTTCCTTTCCCCTAGTGGCAAATACCGGGCAATCTTTTATTTTGTGGTCACTCCTACTGCATCCATAACAATCCTTCATGTCGGTTAGACACTTACCATCGTGTTTCTTTCCACAATTTTTGCAAGTAGGCCTAAGTAACACTGATTCACTATTGCTTCCTCTTTTAGGCTTAGGGTTAGACACCCTCTTTCCCTTAACTTTTGGGAGAATCTTAGAAGGATCTTGTTCAAAGGACCTCTCAAGTGAATAATTTACATCATCCTAACCCTCTTTTTCTTCTTCAACCTTTCGACAAGTTTTTTGCTCAATTTCAAAGGCATACTCCATAAGACGAGGGATATTCATGTTATGCTCAAACATGGCCATACGACATTCGTTTGCCACTAAATCGGACAATCCCGACACAAACTTACTCATCCCCGATTTGGGATCGAATACTAGGATTGGAACATACTTAGACAATTGGGTGAACCTTCATGCATATTCCTTAACATACATATCACCTTGTTCGAGGTTGATGAACTCAAGCACCAAAGATTCTCTCATTTCTAAAGGGAAAAACCTATCTAAAAAGGCACTCTTGAACCCTTCCCACTCTATAGGGCCCAATTCTACCGGCCTAGTCTCCCTCCATTGATCATGCCATATTTGTGCAATCCCTTTGAGCTGACAAGAAGCTAACTCCACTTTCTTTATCGAAGTTACCCCCATACAATCTAACACCTTAGAGACCTCCTCCAAAAACATGGAGCCATAAAACATAAGGGGATACCACCCTAAAAACTCTCTCAATCTAGAAGTTGCTATCCCCCTTATGTGATTTGCCAGAGTTACAACTTCTTTGTTGACTTGCACCTTCAAGGCTTGAGCCAACAATAGGATAGCGGACCTAAAGTCCGCATGAATCACACTCTCCCCTATAGGGTCCATTGGAGCTTGGAGAGGAGTTTGGAGTGGAAATTCTTCCTTCACATTGTCTTCCTCAATCCCTTCAATGTAAGCCCTTGAAGTAGTCATATCCTATCATCCCATAGCCTCTTATTCATAAAATGTGGCGTGCTTCACATTTATGAACAAGACTCTACTAGATGTGGTTTGAGACATCCTAAAAACCATCCCATAAACCTTATGCTCTGATACCACGTTTGTCACGACCTGGGGTTACCCCCTAGAAATAACACATCATAATTGACCCCGAAGGGGTCGTTTACAAGCCTCATAGCATTCATGAACCTTAAATCATAGGAAAAAAGTGCAGAAATTAAAACTTTTCTTACAATCAAAGTCTCTTATAAAAATGAAAGAGAATCTATGACACTATGTATCAAACCATCTATTATACTTGGAATACAACTCTTGAAATACAAACTTAGGGTCACGGCCCTTACAACAAAAGTCTACAACATAAAAGTAAAGACAATGAAAGACATAAGGTTGAGCCCTCGAATACAATGAGGAATCACCAATCTTTTTCTTCTTGATCTCCTATGAACCTAGCCACGAGGATGAAATCCAATATCTCCAAAGCCTACACTTATAGAAAATGTACAAAGAAGGGGTTAGCACAAAAAGTACTAAGTATGGAAGCCATGCACACAACCATCAAAACATGCATGAAAAGAGACATTTCATTTGAAATTATGCTATATGCCATTTTTGAACATCATCTTTTAGATAGTTGGAGAATACAACCAATAAGGTAACTCACATATATTTCATTATAACATAAGAGATATCATTATAATAACAAGCATAGTCTCCAACATCAATATAGTTCAAATCCCAGTCTTCACAATACATAGCCTCCAATCACAAGGTGGTACAAGACAATTACCAAGATCATCTCATCATTAAGTAATCATCACGTAAGCAACCCCTAAGAAACACTTATGCAATGTATGGTAACTAACATGCATTTACAATGTGCAACACAAGCCAATATCACATTCATACTCATTTTATAATAAAGCCATAACCTTGGTAACTCCTAAGGAACACTTGTGCAATGTATGGTTAGCATCCCATAATACTAACCCTACTAAGTACTCTTTTGAAGCTACATTAGTCATGCACTTCATGTTTACACCTCATTATAATCAATAGTCACAAATAAGGAAATAGTCATGTACATTACTTGAATTATAAGGAAGGTCATTCATAACAAACATCCATTCAATATACATGCATGCATTCAAATCTCATCAATATGCAAAGGAACCATCCCATGACATCCCACTAAGTCTACTTGTGCAATGTAAGAGTGAAGTCCCATACCCTCACTCCGACTAAGTAAAGCTCATTAATAAGTCATAGTATAATTCATATTTCATTCATTATCTTTATTATATAGGGAAAAGTAGTCATAACCGACATAGACCATGTGAGCTACATGGAATCCGGTGTCTCTAACCCTACATCGAGAAAGGTGTCCTACTTGCCTAAGGTAGAACCAAATTGTATATCTATAAGGTGGATCCACTAGGTAAAGGTACCTATGTAGGCACATAGTTTATGGGATAGGAAGATTGCTTCTAGAAACCTGCCCTATTGCATTGGCGAAGGGGCTTCCATCTCATGAGTTCACTTTGGATGACCCTTACTATTGCATTGGCGGGAGGGCCTTTACCTCATTGTCCATATCCACTCGGTGCTAAGCATATTCCCAAATTAGACATTATTACTCCTTGAATTGTATTTACATGTGTGAAGGATTGCTCTACCCTTCGTTCAATACAATTCACCAAATAGCTCATAGATTCATTAAAGGTGAGAATGTACTTTCCACTTTAGAATCATAGTTAGTATGTGAGGATAACTATCACACCAAGATCGTGTGTTCTCATGAGAATGAACTTTCAATCAACACAATAGGATCAATATGGTCAAGTACACTTCATGAATAATAATGTTTAAAGGTGCATATGAGAATTATACTTTCAATTAACACCATTAAAACATCACAATCATGTTTATGCATGGAGTGTGTGTATGTAATTGTCCTTGCAATGACACAACAACAACATTAAATTCATCCTAGACCATTCATACAATATCAAGTGTAGGGGTAAGGGAAGAACAACCTTTCAACAATACCACAATATACTCAATAGTCATATGACATTCAACTTCTAAGTAAATCATGAGGTCACACACAATCTTGTCAACATGCACAAACCTTCACAATATGCCCCTCAAGGGCTATGGATCAACTCATCCCAACATATAGCAATATCACAATAGATAAGGGAATACCATGATCCAACAACTCATCACTACATTAATCACATCATGATTGGCACATTATACTTCAAGTATTCACAAACATGCATATGATAGCATGATCAAGTCAATTCATGTTTAGAAGCACTACCCTAAATCAATTGAGTCTAGGTGATATAATCTAAGGCATTTCATTGAGAATTCATCATTCTAGGAGGATCACATTTAAACCCTCAATTTGCCTCTTTCATGACATAACCCTAGAATCTTAGGTTAATCAAGAATACATGTAGAATTACACTTTCATCAAGTAACTACATTATAATTAAGTACCTCCATCTTTCTAGTGGATCAACAAGTTCTTAAACAATACTCATCGATACATTCAACCCTAGCAAATTGCCTTCCAAGGCTAAGAATCAAGATCAACCGTAACTTCTTCTAGAATTACCATGCTAGATAGAGATATATAATGATTCAACAACTTAATAAACATAAACATAATGAATTACTAAGCTTATATGATTAATCAATTCAAATCCTAGTTCACAAATTAGGAAGAAGGGGAAATCATGGGTCCAAGGGAGATTTTCATCAATATCCATTTATACTCCATTAATCCTATCATAAATCATCATAATCAATCAAGATAAACCTAAATTGAACAATTGAATTCTTTTTGGAAGAAGACCCATGACTAGATTTGAAAATACTAGAATTGGGGGATTTGGAAACATATTTGAAGGGGCTTCTTGGTGATATCTAACCAAGAATGAAGAACTCCCATACCTTAGGTGTAGAATCCTTCCAAATTCATGTAGAAAATCTCCTTCCTTCAAGCTTTCCTTGATCTCTTCCTTTGTTCTTCAATGGGGGTTCTAGAGAGAAGATTTTGGGAGGGAAGAGTAGGTTGGTTTTGATTTGGGGTCTTGGGTTATAATGAGTTAATGAAGTGTTTTAATGACTTAAAATAGTTTATACATGAATTTTATTAGTTATCTAATCGTCCCTATTAACCCTTAATTAGATAACTAACTAAAACTAAAACCCTTAGCTTAAAATAAAAATCTATAAAACTGCACCCATTCACGCCCACCCATCCATGGATCATGGATGTGTCTACTGACCATCCTGTGGTTTTGTTGTTTGGGGTTGGGGCTCTAAAATGAAGGCCAAGCCTCCCTAGACTAAGTCCTAACCCACGCCCATGAACTACGGAGCGTGGAGTTGTCTAAGGGGCGTTAATTGGTCTCGTGAGTCAAGCTGTTTTGACAGCTTTTTGGGCAGTGTTGGGGTCCTCCTCAAGGACCCCTTGGGTGTTCCTTGGGGAGTCGTACCCAGACGTTTAACCCCTAAAACATTCTAAGCACGGGAGTCATTTCTTTAAGTTTTAACCCTCATACAATACTCCAAAACTCCACTACAAGACTCTACAACACACTAGTTCAACTCACTAGTTTCCGGGCGTTATAGTTGTATCTTGACGTTCAACTCCTAAATTCCTCAACCTTCACTTGGGAAACCATTTAACCATATTTAATCAAGTTTCCAACTTCAAACTCACATGTGAGGCTCTAGTTTCACCTATTAGTTTCCATTAGACTCTAGCTTGGTCTTACTAGATTTTTGGGCTGTTACAGTATCGATCATTATTGTTTTTCCTATCATTCAGTTTAAAGGTTATACCTAACAAATGTATAATATACATAATTGTCTAGTAAAATATATTATTCAAATTAAACATGAGTTGTATAATGTAATTTTTATTCTATAAATGTATACTTACTTGCTTTGGTGTCTATCAAGAAGACCTTACCTTACCCATTTTCACAAATACGTATATTGATCATTATTGTTTTTCCTATCATTCAGTTTAAAGGTTATACATAACAAATGTATAATATACATAATTGTCTAGTAAAATATATTATACAAATTAAACATGAGTTGTATAATGTAATTTTTATTATATAAATGTATACTTACTTGCTTTGGTGTCTATCAAGAAGACCTTACCTTACCCATTTTCACAAATACGTATATTGCGATGTATCATGTGTTCTAATGAGTGGGGGATTTCGACTCATTTGAGGATTAATATTCAAAGATTTAATATGCGTTTGGCCATGCGATACCATATCACGATATGATATCGTGAGATGGAATCAGGGTTTGGACATGCAATTTTACGCCGATTCCATCTCATGATTCCATATCATGAGATGTGATTCCATATTCTCCAAAAACCATGATATGGAATTATATGAGAATTCCATATCATGATTTGAGATATTTTAATACAAAAATTGATCCACGAGTTTATATTTTGGTAAAACAACCCCACATTTATATCTACTAACCATTTATTTCATATGTAAATAAAATTTATAATCACATCATTACTTTTTAAAATTTATTATTCTCATCAACATATAGTCACTTTAACTCATACCAACCGATTGTTGAGTAATAAATTTATTTTATGGCCTTAATAAGTGCACATTTAAATTTTATGTGTAAGTTATTAGTAATTAGTTACATATTACATATTTCCTATCAACTTTGTTTAAAGAGATAATATTTATTTGGCATAATACATAAGCATGACCCTTAACTTGGCGTCAGCTAGCAACTGTGACCCTTAACTTTGGGTGTGCACAAGTAGACACTTAAACTTGTATAAAATTGAACAAATAGACACATTCACCCTACATGACACCCTACATGGCAATTTTGTGTCCTACGTGGTGTCCTACATGTATTATGCCATGTAGTACATGTGTGTCTACTTCTTCAGTTTTATACAAGTTTAAGTGTCTACTTGTGCACACTCAAAGTTGGAGGGCATAGTTATCCACTGAAGTCAAGTTAAGGGTCATGTTTATGCATTATGCCTATTTATTTTATGACTTTGCATTGTCTTGGAAGCACTATTTTTATTACTCTTACAAACATTATTTTTATGAAGTGCATTCTATAATGCTTCCAATTTATTTTATGTTCACTAAACTAATATTGATGTATTTTTTATTTAGTAGGATTGTGTTGGTACGATTGATGGAACATATATAGAAGGGGAGGTTCCTAAAGAGGTGCAACAAGCATATCGTAATCGCAAAGGAAGAACATCATAAAATGTCTTATGTGCTTGTGATTTTGATATGCACTTTACCTTTGTTGTTGCTGGTTGGAAAGGTACTGCACATGATAGTAAAGTACTTGAGAATGCACTTGTTAAACCAACGTCACAATTTCGATTTCCGCCACATGGTAACTTTAAATTACATCCTTAGAATAAGTATTATTTATTTACACAAAGCTGTCTCATTTACGTCACATATGCTTTTAGTGATTCTTTATAAAGTGTTTGTTGGTAGATAAATACTATGTTGTTGATGCTGGTTTCCGAAACACAAAAGAATATTTAGCTCCATACAAAGGACTACGCTATCATTTGGAAGATTACCGAGGAAGTTAAAGAGAGCCTAAAAATGCCAAAGAGTTGTTTAATTATAGGCATTCATCTCTACGCAATGTGATTGACCGGACTTTTGGAGCTTGGAAAAATAGATTTAGAATACTAAAACAAGGCATGAACCATTATGATATTGATACACAAGTGAAAATTGTCATACCTTGTGCATCTTTACATAATTATTTGCGAGAATACCAAAGTACTAATGAAATATTTATTGTCTATGAGCATAAAAATATAGTTGCGGTGATATTGACCAATAAATGGCTCAAAGTAACAATGTTGGTTGGTCTTCTCGGTCACATGATCGAGAAATGCAAGTTCAACGTGAGGAAATTGTCTGTACTATGTGGGAGGATTATATTAAAGACTAGTACACTACAATTTATGTTCAATTTTTTTATTAAATTAAAGTCAGATGAAACAATCACTTAAGTGGAGAACAAATAGCTTTGTAATAATTTATTATGCGATTTTATAAATTTTTGTTTATTTGATAAGATTGAATAAACAATTGGGGCTATTTTAATAGTTTTACAACTTATGAGATTTTTATGCTTATGAGAAAATATACAACACAAAAATTCTATATCGCATATCCAAACAAAACTTTAATTTCATCTCATGATTCCATATCATGATACCATATCGTATGGCCAAACGGGCCCTTAGTGTACCCAATCCTTCTTTTTGCTCATAACTGATGTTAAAATGATAATTTGCAGCAATGGAAGCAAAAGAGCAAGACAAGGACATTACGAGGTAAAAATGAGCGAAAAAACTAAAAGAGTAGAGGGAAAGAAAAAATGATACTCGCCAAAGACACTCGACGAGTCGCCGAGTGGACCATCAACTCGCCTAAAGTTCCAACAAGCCAGCTCATCGACAAAACCAACTTTGTGAGCGAATTGGTGTTTTGGCGACACGCCAAATAGATCGACGAGGCTGATTTCTATCGCCTAAAGTTACAGAACAATTTGGCTGAAAAAGGCATGCCAAAAAGGCAAGAAAAGGAGCACTTGGCGCATCGCCGACCAGGTCAGTGAAGCCCGAGTTACTTCACTAAGTAACTCCGATGCTGAAATTCTGAAAACTTATAAATGCAATTTTCAAAAAAAGAAAAGGAGTTTCCACAATATCCAGTTCTGAGTTTTTTATCTCGAACACTCTAAGACATTGTTTTTACACTTTTGAGTAGATATTTAGGGTTTTTTTAATCTTTAGCTGAATTTGGAGCATTTGGAGACTTTTGGATTGTTGCCCAACCTGCTGGAAAACTTCGTTGGTAATGATTGCTTGTTCTTTATTATATTTGGATAAAAACCACATTTTTGGGGTGTGATTATGTAGTTGAACACTTCAATTAGCTTATGGGTGTTGATATTTACTGGTTTTATTGTTGATTTGAAGTGGGTTCAATTAACAATTTGTGTTTTAATTAAGGAATTGTAGTTGCAAATGCAATTCAAGTTTAGTACTCTAAGCTTGCTTGAGAAAGGATTATTAGAGTTGAAATTATTAGCTGAGGATTGTAGTGATTGTGTTGTTACGGATTTAGCTTGAGAAAATGGTTTTGAATGCAATCTTACAAATCTAGCTTGAAAAAGTAGATTGATTAAGGTATTGAACTATTTATATGTGTTGTGCTTGTCGAGGTTCGAAAGAACTCGTGTAATTCGTAATAGTTGATTGAAAAATGACTATTGCACCCAAAGTCCAGCCTACCTACTGAGGTTCAACAACTTTTAGTAAATAATAATCTCCCATTTTGCGAAATTGTCATTCAATTTATCACACTCCCATGAAACCCTCTCTGTTTGATTACCCCCTATTTTAGTAGTTGTAATTTGGTTACCCAAATTCCCCCATTTGACATTAATTGTCAAAACCTTGCCATTTACTTTATTGTTGAGAAAATGTCAACATATACAAACGATTAGAACACTATTTTACTTCTTAATAGAATTCTTTACCCTATCAATCCCTATGGGATTGACTCCAGATCATAGTTGGGTTTATACTTGTTAGCTACCGCCTACACTTAGAATCCAATGAAGTGTAGTTGAGCGTTTTCAAAAATGGCACCACTGTCGGGAGTGGTGTTTAGAATTCTTTTATTGAAGTTTAGTCATGAACTAATTTTGTTGTAGTTGAATCAACTTTTTTGTGTTCTTTGTTGGCTGCTCTTAAACAAGTGAAGAGATGAGTGCTAATGGGAGCAATGCCAGCCAACTTGGGAACAATGATGACATCGGTAATTTGCCCGATGTCAATGAATATCAATTGGGAAGTGCAAGTGTTATTCGATTGCCTACGATTGTGGGCAATTCGGTATTTCATGTGACCAACACTATGTTGCAAATGAAGGGTCTCTTTGGAGGACTTGCTCATGAGGACCCTTATGACCACATCCAAAACTTTGTTGAAGTGTGTGGGCCATTTTGTTTCAATAACTTCACTCAGGAGTCGGTCTGATTTCGTTGGGGTACCCCGTAGATGTAACATGTCGTATAGGACCCCAAAAGGCCTCATACAAGACACTTAGCATTCATAACATAAGAAATAGAACAAAGAAGTAAAGAAATACAATTCAAGTCCAAAAGTTTTTTTAAAAGTAAAGCGGAAGTCTAAACACTTTTCTCAAGAGCCATCTAATACAATAGAATGGAATTGGGCCTTGCCCATACATCATGTCCAAAACTGGAAATAAGAAAGAAACTAAGAACAATGAAAGTCCTTCCTTGAAGCATGAGGACTCACCAAGGCTCGGGAACCTCGTAATCAGCCACTAGCCAAAAAACTGAGAAACCTGACTGTTGGACCCTACATTTGGGGAAATGTAGGTAAGAGTATGTGTTAGTATAAAACAATCTACCAAGTATGATAGCTATGCATAAACAATTTAAATCATGCTAAAATAAGACATTTCATGACATGCAATTGACCAAGCTAAAACATTATATAAAAGGTTTATAAAACATAAGTCATAAAACATGGTCAATGCAAGCTAACATCATTTAAAACCTTTGAACAAATGTGAGATACTTCTTGAAGTAACCTTAGTTTATTATTATTGTGGGAAGTAGCCTTATCCGACATAGAGATCATTTGAGCTATAACATGATCCCTAGTGTCTCCTACACTAAAAGGGGTTGTACTACTTGCCAAGGTAAGCACCATGAACTTCTAGCTTAGGTGGATCCACTAGCTAATGTTTATGTTCGAGAGGACCTGAAAAAATGCTAGCAAGAAGGAGGCTAGTTTGCTAGGTTGTAGATCTTCTATCTAGACAATCAACCTATGGGGGAACATAGGTAAGGGATAAGGAGATTACTTCTAGAAACCCGACTCTACTAACGGGAGAGATTCCATCTCAATATCCTCTTGGTGCTAAGCATAAATGTCATTTCTTACTTGTTCTTATTATTCATGGAAGGGCATGTCATCTTGCCAATCCAAGCTAGGTTTCATTAAGATAACTCTTAATCTTTGATTCAATTAGGTGAGAAGACCTTTCAACCTTAGAATCCTTATTATGTGAGAAAACCTTTCACAATTATGCTTTCATGTGTCTTTGAGAAAATCCTTTCAACAACATCATCATTGATACTTTACTCTCAAAGCATCCTTAAAACATTTTCATAGATTTCATAAGAACATGCATAATTCCATAATTTACCTTTCAAGGTTCAAAACCCGCTTTCAATCATCAACATCTTGAAAACATGGGTTAGATATGGATTTCATCATAAATTTATGTAATTCTATCAATACATGCTTGATTTCATAAAAATCTTCCTTCATAATCAAAATCCCACATCATATGATCATAACTTGAAAAACATAGGGATTACATGGGTTCATAGGGGAATCATCATAAAATCATAGTATTTCATCAATTCACGCATAAGAGATCATACTTCAATCATTTAAATCAATAAGCAAGAGAACCCATGACAATTGAAGAAAACCCTAACTCAATTGGGGATTTCTAACTTAGGAAATAGGAGAATTTGGTAACTCCATGAATGGAAGGAATCCACGGATGAAAACTATGATACCTTGAAGCCAATTGCGTATCTTCAATGGAGGAACAAATATTTGACTTGAAACCCTAGGTTGAATCCTTCTTCTTCAAGCTTTCTAGAGAGAGAAATATTTTGGAGAGGAGACTTGTTCTTCTTTTTGGTGAATTTGAAGAGAATGAACTAATTTGGGGGTTGGTATCACTTATATATGTCTATTGATGAAGGGTAAAATGACGTAGTATAGGGATAAAATAATTAGGAAAAAAACCCAACTACCCTTAAAATAACTTCCAGTCCACCGACCTACGGACCGTGGACTGATCGATGATCCGTCCTGCACCACCATCGGCCGCCTCAGAATCTAGTGTTTAAGTATCCAGACCTACAGACCCTCAATCGACGGAACGTGGACCCAACGACGGTTTGTTGGTCTAGGCCGTGGGTGTGGGTTTCTTTTAGAAGTTGGGGTGACCAACCACGGATCACACTTATGGTCCATGGTCCCATCCACGGGCCGTGGGTGGCTTCCGTTGGATGGCACCTGCAACTTCTGAAAATTATTGTTTTGCCCTTCTAGAATCTAGGGTGTTACAGCAACAAAGTGGTTGACCTATATACCAAGGGTGTCAATCACTTCTTGGGAAGAGTTCACTGATAAGTACAATTCATTATTTATTGGCATATTCAGGATTCCAAGAGAGACTAAAAATCCATTCACATCGATAGGGTTTTTCCCTCCATCGAAGATGGTGAAGTTGAGGAATCATATTCAAAACTTTAAACGAGTTGAAGATAAATATGTTCATGAGACATGGTTGAGGTTTCAGAAGTTGTTGTTCCAATGTCCAACTCACAGTCTACCAAACAATGTGTTGTTACATTATTTTTACTAGAGCCTCGACTCACTCAACAAAGGTGTGGTAGACCAGCTTGTTCGAGGAGGAATCATGCAACAACCATTTGACATAGCATCTACCCTTCTTGATGAGATGACAAAAATCAATCGAACTTGGTACACTAGAGAAGATCAGGTGTCTCCTTTGAACTTTGGGATGACAAAGGAACAAATGGAAACGGACCAAGAGAGAGATGAAAATCTAGCCAAGATGATGACCCAAATGAACCTATTGAATTAATATGTAATGGGAAGTGGTTCTAAGGCTGTGAATGTGGTCTGAGTTAGTGGAGTGAATCCTGATGAAGAAAACTTTGAGATCATGTACAATAAAGAAGTATATTTCTTGGCAAATCAGACATGAGGTTTCTGTCCAAACAATCCAAGGCCGAGTGGGAATCAAGGTTGGAATAGGGATCACGATGATAGTTGGAGAGATCGAAATAAGGAATGGCATGACCGTGGTATGAATTGGAGGGAGTGGGATAACGATAAATAACAATATGTGCCTACCCATGAGCATCAAAAGCCAAAAAAGCAAGGGCTGATCCTAAAATTTTTTGCATCGAAGATATGCTTACTCTCATTCTCAATAAAGGGGAAGGATCGGATAGGGTGTTAAACGAAATGAAAGATGATGTCTCTTCTCTGAACCAAACATTTACTTTACATCAGTATCTATTAAGCAGCTGGAAACACAGATGGGTCAAATCTCAACTCATTTGAACCTAAGACCAAAATAAGGTTTACCGAGTGATACCATGGTTAATCTGAATAATGAAGCTTGAAAGTGTGTCTCTGTTATGCCACGATGTTAAATACGACGCTTCTTGGGAGGCAACCCAAGTCTTAGTTTTTGTTTCATTTGTTATTTGAATAACGGTTGTTAGATGAATAAGTTGAAAATTCAAAATTTGGGAGAAATAGGGAATTGGGCAAGCTCAGTAACCATTCAGTGAATCGCCGAGCGGGTCGGTGAGCCCGATAATGATCGCCTTTTTGACCAACCAAAAGGGTTGGAGTTTTGGTAACTTCGGCGGGCAAAAATTTCCATTCGGCGCATCGCCGCATGGGTCGGCGACATAAGTGGATACCGCCGATCAAGGAGCGAACTGAAGGGTCAAAAGGACTTCCAATCATTTTAAATTCAAAACTCTCTTTTATTTTGCATTTTTGGACTCTTGCACTCTTACACTTTGAGTTTAGATCATATTTTGTTTCAAATTTTTGTGTGGGTGTCATTGTTTGGTTGGAATTCATGCTTGTTTTTTGCATTCTTGCCTGAGTTTTGTGTCAATCTTCTTCTGAGTTTGGTGTTCCAAATTTTCTTTAATTTCTCGCTATTTCCTAAGCATGCTCAAATAATTGTTAGATTTATTGCATAATCTTGTGTACTTGGTTGATTTTAAATTATGGGTTGTTGATCAAACTTGTTAGATTTCATGTTTAGCTTCCTATAGTTTGAATTCCGTGTGTAAATTGCTTAAAATTGTGAGTGTGTGCTTTTAGTATGTTGGGTCTGGTGTGGGTGAAGTCTAAGTAACCCAAATTGTATTGATCAACTTAATTTGCCAAATGATAGATCGAGTGATGTCATTCTTAAGGGCAAAAGACGTTGATTGGTGGATTTTAGAAAAAATGGGGGAAGTCTGCGTACCCCGGGGTTGGTAATGGTATGGGCTAGGTGTTAATTGAATAGAATTGGGATTTAATTTTTTTCTCATAGGCTGTGCATTGAAAATTGGGGGTCGGCTTAGAAATCTGGCATGAGAGCCAGTTCGACGAGCTTAGTCGAGCTCATCGACTGACTAGGTGATTCGCCAACTGATCCCTCGCATTGCCTTTTGACCTAAAAATTAGCTGTTAGCCTCTGTAACATTCAACGATATGCATGTGCTCGCCGAATTCCCTTGCGATCACCCTTTTTCAGCGTAGATTTTTTAAAATCATTTTGTAATATTCAGCGAGCTAACCTTGGCTCGCCAATTAAGTTTTGTGATTCCTCGATTGACCCTAGACCTCGCCGACTTGTGATGAATTCTATATATTTTTGTTCTGTGAATGCGAGTCATGTAAGGCTCACTGAATGTGTTTGGCGAGTTTTTTTGCAACTGTCAAACTTGATTTTTCACTAACCTTTTTCTAATGCATTCGTTCATTTTTTTGTTATCTTGCAGATATGGCTAGACCCAAAGCACCAGGAAGAAACCCATCACCCCGAAAGAGAATACGAGGAGTGGTCATTTCGGAGGAGGATTCTCCCCCACGATCAACACGACCCTAACTTTCTTCGACAGGGAAAAAAAGAGCAGATAAAGAAGAGAGAGTTGCAGAGCCGATTCCGATTGATTCCAACTCCGATAGCATGGGTATAGACTCCATTCACCTCACCACTTCTGAGTCTAATCATGAGGATAATTTTGGGTCTAGATCGCCGGCTTTCGAATCTGAACTCGAGGATGATCAAACCCTTTTGAGGAGACGGGATGAGTTGCGCTCCAAAGCTCTACATGATCCAGCGAGACTCCCGGTCACTTTGATACCTTCTGCACCTCCAACACGGGCAACTGAGTAGGAACCACCAGTGCCCCTGGTACAGGCACCTCTACCTCATTCGATGAATAGATTGAAGGTTGTCGGGTTGCGTACAATTTTGGAAGAGAAGAGGTTATCCACTGATGGTGTAGTGGACAAGTATCGAGCTGTGTGGGACACCATTCGGTTCCATAAACTTGAGAGGTTTACACAGCCCCGAGGCTCATATATACCTTCATGGGTCCAATTATTCTACACAAAGTATGGGAAGCTTGTCTCAAAAGGCAAGAAGAAAGATAGCGCATTTTCACCTATTGATTATGTGATGGTGCAAGGTAAAGAGGTAAAATGCAGCAGTTCAGACATTAACGAGGTGTTGGGGTGCATAGTCAATGTGATACATTTCTTAGCGGACAAGATTCAGAAAAAACCCTCAACGACCTTAAGCAATGGTTAGCTCCCTTGATTTCTGACATTACACCGTCGTGGATCGAACACATAGTGCATCAGCTCCTACTACATCTGCTCCCACCACTTCTTCTATTACTGATGATTCCCGTCCCTCATTTACTCAAGTGATGCATTATAAGATGGGTCCTCTAGCCTAGTCTTCTAATGAACGTGCTTCCCGGGTCAAGGCAACTGTTCTAGGACTGATTGAGCGGGCCATTGTTGTTTCCCTATTCCCTATTTAAGCTAAGTTGCGAGAGCACCAAGAGTTAATTACTGCACACGGCATAGCCTTGGACTCCCTTTCTGTGCGAGTTGAGGCATATGAGTAGGGAGGTCGCTAGTCCGATGATGTTACGACCTTTAAGGTTGATGTTGCAGGATTGAGGCGTGATATAGATGAGCTCAAATCCAATGATTTATCTATGTTATTTGGCACTGTGGACCTTTTCGAGGTTTTGAGTTCAGAGATGCCAACTATTTCTAAGATCCCTCAAGCCACTGCGACTGAAGATGCTATTTTATCTGATGAGGGTGATAAGTTGCACACTCTTGAGATATATGAGGAGGAGCTGGGTACTTGGAGGGTGTGATGGTACAAACGACTATGGAGGCTTCACTTCGGGACACCTCGATAATTGGCTCTCGTGGAGCACAATCTACAGGTGGAGATGAGTCGGGCACTGATGCCCAAATTGAGAAAACCCTTGATGTGTTCACCTCAGGCTTAGCTTGACAGGGGATCCTGACTCTCTTCTTATTTTATTTTTGAGACATTTATGTTATTTTACATTGATGACAATGTTTGAATTTGTTTGGCGGGGTAAGGTATCTTCATACCTATCCCCTTAGGCTGTACTTATTTGTTTTGTATCTATCTTGTTTTGGATGCTTATTATTATGAATGCTGGTCTTTGGAGTTGATGATTGTGAATATTGGTTTTTGATCCAAATTAACTCGACTCCTGATTTTTGTATTTGTGAAATGTGTGGTTGTTCTCTTCTATATTTGAGTATCAGTTGTGATCAATACCGATGACTTAAATAGTGCTCTTGTTCGAACAATATGTTTGTGCAAATCCAATGAGGAAAATTTTAGTTGCATAAGTCATGTGTGAACTCTTAGCATCTCATTGTGACTAGCCGATTGTTGAAATGAGTCTTGTGATAATCGTTGCATGCGAGCTCAATTTGTTGAGTCATGATCGATGATTGTGTTGAATGCCTTGTGTGGTAATATTTCCTTGAAATATGTGCTTGGCGATACCTAGAACTTTCCCCCTTGGTCCAATTGACTAACATTGGCGAATGAAAGAAATGATCTTAGGCACAAATTTCTGAGAGTGAACTAAATTGCTATTATACCTCTTTGTCACCACCTTGTGAGAGTGCAGCTAGATTGACACTATTTGAGCCTAACCTTTTCTTTAGATGAAACACGAACACATTTGGCCTCTTTCCTCCCTACCTAAAACCTTCATGAAGCATTGCTTCGTTTGAATAACCAACTTACGCCAAAAGCCTAAGTTGGAGGTGTGGTGGAAATTGAGGAGAGAAAATGAGCAATAACATTATGAAAATTCACCCTTGAAGAATCGTATTGTAAAGATGGAACCCCTCCACATAAAAAAAGAGAAGAGAAAAGCAAAAGAAGAAAAAAAGTGAAAAAAAAAATGTTGCAATGCATTGTGCATGGATAAAAGAGAAGGGATGTCCAATGAGTCACATAAGAATCTCGGTGCTCAAAAGAACTTAGAGTGGATTGTGAAAATCAAAAGAGTGGAAGAAAAGGAGAAGAAGTGAAATGCAAGTCATGCTTTATAAAGGTAGAAGTCTCTAAGACAAAACAAACATACCTTTACCCTCAACCCTGTTATAAGTATTGAAAGACCTTTGTGATCTTGATTGAGCTGACCAACATGTTGATGGGAAAATACGGAAAAACATATGGGCCGAATCAAGCACGTGTTTATCTTTGAGAGTGTGAGAGTTGATGTTGATTCCTTAATTCTTAAATTTTGATGAGCTTTGTGTGGGCATGTAATCATTCTTGATGTGAGGGCATTCAAATACTTTTGTTAAACTGTGTCATGACCCAGGGGTATCCCCTAGACGTAACATTGTGTACTTGACCCCGAAGGGGACTCATACCATCATAACATAAGATAATAGAAAAGTATGAAAAATTTAGAACTTCTTCTAAACCGTACAATCGAAAACATTTTCATTAGCAAGCGGAAGTCTTTACTACACTTTTGTCTCAAACCATCTGTTAAACTCTTGAATAAAACTCTTGGTACGCAGCCCATACAAAGTCTAAAACCTAAAGAAATGACATAAAGGAAATATGGGTTAGTCCTCGAAGCCATGAAGACTCACCAATTCTTCAACTCTTCTTGCTTCTTGGAAACCTCACCTTCAAGGAACTCAATCTCCGAAACCCTACATTTGATTAGAATGTAGGCAATATGAAATGTACCAAGTATGAAAGCTAGCACCACATCATAAGAGCATCTCAAAATGGTTAATCAACATAAGACATAAGCATAAGAGATGATAACATAGTTATAACATAATCATCATAGTTATAGCATGGTCTCCAACATAAGCATCATATAAACATAGATCAACATAAGACATAGTTAATGAGCATAGGAGACAAGTCATAACCATATAAGCATAATTAACTCTTAGTCATCTAGACCATAATAGCACCATTCTCAAGTAACCTCAAAAGCATACATGTGCAAAGCATGAATAGCATCCAATAATACCACCCAATCCAAGTATCCCATTTTGGTCATCTTAATCATAGTCTATGTGCATGGTCAAGTTTCTAAGCTTCTATACCATAACGGCACCATACTTCTAGGTAACCTCAAACCACACTTGTGCAATGCATGAAAGGCACCCCATACTACCCTTCACACTAAGAATAACCTTGAAGTAATCCAAGTCATATTCACCCTCCTTTGGTCTTACTATTGGCTATCTTCATATAGACAAGGGAACTATCACCTTAAGTCAATCATATCTTGGAAGGAAACTACAGAAACAACCCAAGCTAAACTATACTATGTGTGGGAACCCTTCATACCTAGCCTTAAGTCATACTTGTGCAATGTATATGGATCTTCCTATACTACTACGCACACTAAGTACCCCGTTAGACTATTATGAATGTTCACTAGAAAGTGGTCATCTTTTTTATGAAGACAAGGACCCTAGCATCTATAGTACCTTGTTCACTCTTTTTCAGTGGTACCACACATTTCCCCTTTTCTATACATTCCCATGTCACCATCCAAATCTCTAATCTGCCTGTTCAATATAATTTAAATAAGATATATAGCTTGGTGAACTAAGGTGACTCAATCCTTGCAGTGAATCTTAGAAACTAAGTTATTCTTGTTTTCAGGTTAAGATGTGAAGTAATAGTCCTTCAATTTGAATCCAAAGTTTCTTCTAGAGTTAGAGCTTTTAGTTCAATCAAAATTGGATGAGCAACATTATTGCAGTTCAACTCAACTAGACATTCATAACACTAGTAGTAGTTGTTAACTTCTTCAAAGCAGAATATTGCATATAAAATATCATCTTGGATAAATAATACTCCAGTAAAAATAGAAGTATGAGATACTATAAACTTGCACTATGAATATTCACCATGTAAAGGTTAGCAATGATCCATCTCATAGTTAGAACATGAGTCATCACCATAGTTAGAACATGAGTCATCTTATAGTGGAGTAAGAGTCGGTCATTTTTCTACAACTTAATGGGCTTTTCGTCCTATTCACCAACATAATTCCAGACAGCTAATGCTCCATAATGACCCTAAGAAAATCCCTCACTAAAAAGAATTCAAATAACCCTTCAAGGTCAAATCAAGCTCACAGAGTTGGAACCATATGGATTCACATTAACATATATAATGTAGTTACTACCCTACTAATAAGAAGGTCAAAAATATCTATAGTGTTAGCACCTAGCATTTTAACCTTTAAGATTTCCAAATATAGAGTCTACGAAGTTACAAAATTTTGGACTTACATGGACAATTTGAGAACGCTCACCAACAAAAGATTTTCCATCGTGCTCATGTGTATGAATGTGCAAATGTAACTCACTTGATGTTGGATCTAACCCATTTCAACAGCTTATACAAAAATAGAATTTTAATCACTTTCTTTTAGAGATATCTCTCTTACGAGAATGATTCAAGTATATGAAAAAAAACAAAATTATATAACTCTACAACAACAAACTCAGCGTAATCAACAAAATTATCTAATCAAATTTGTCCGTTCTCATCATCATTAATACTAGAAGTATATTGGTCAAAAGCACAACGATCACAACTTCCAATAGATACCCAGTTCCTTAGAAATTTCAGCTCAAGCTGATTGTAGAAGAGTCCAAAATCATAAAGTTTAACAAGAAAAATAAATGCACAAAAATATTGGATAACTTCCTACAATGACTTACTGGCCAACTTCCTACAATGAATATTGGCTAGCTTCCAAAAATTAGGTGGATACTAACCAAATCAAGTAAGAAACAATTGATTCCATCTAGTAATCTACATGTTAATATACAAACACATATACTTACCATAAAGATCTAAGTTTATATAGTGCGTAAAATATATACTTACAAGTTTCTTGCGATACTCGCCAATTGAGACAGAGCCTCCCGTGTGAATTCCAGGAGTGACTTCTCGTCCACCACAACGATTCTTTGAATTTATTTCTGACCTCTCAACAATCTTAGCATCTCCCAAAAGTTGAGTCCAACGTTCCCACACATTATGAGGTACATAGGATGACTTAGTATTGCTCACTTTTTTTTAGAAATGAAATCCCTTTACCTGGTTGTTGCCTTAACGTCCCATTGTCTCCTTACTACATCTTCATTAATTGAAAAGTCCCACTAGAAATGTTTCTGAAATAAAATTTTCAAATTAAGTGATACATTAATATCCTAACTATAAAAGTGAATAACTTTTGAAACTCAATTATGATAAAAAACAATACCTTGAATTCCCAAATATCCATCTCTTATATCGTTTGAGACACCTTTCCAGTTGATTCCATGCAACACCCCTAAAACTAGTAAGCTAAAATAGAGCTTAACATAAGGGTTAGAGTCTTGAATGCAACTCCCCGTACTTAAAAATAGAGGGTTTCGTGTTAGAACGTCAAGGTACGACCCCCAAGGACCAACCATGGGTCCTTGAAGAGGGCCTTGAAAACTGCCCAAAGGTAGTGTACCACGGAAGGACCCATGCCTCGTGGGTCAGTCTATGCCTATGGGTGAGGGGCCATATGTCAGGCTCTGAAACCATGTCTCTAATCCCCAACCCATGCTTCAACAGCACGGGCCATGGGTCCAACCACGGTCCGTCAGTGAGGGTCTCATGGATGGGGCCAAACTCTCTGACCATGAACCACGCCAAACTAGGATGGGCCGTGGTTCCATATGCGGTCCGTAGGTTATGGGTTCGTGTTCAGGCGTGGAAACTGCTTTTTGGTCGTTAAGTTTAGGGGCACTTTGGTGTTTTTTGATTTTAATTAATATT
Organism: Solanum acaule; assembly: GCA_036250505.1. Lineage (NCBI taxonomy): Eukaryota > Viridiplantae > Streptophyta > Magnoliopsida > Solanales > Solanaceae > Solanum > Solanum acaule. Next base: position 2,907 of record JAJOOR010025046.1, on the reverse strand, counting down.
AAGTGATGTCGTTTTAGTCTAAATTAGATCACCTATATAAGGATTTAAACCCCCTAAATTATGTCATTCACCTCATTATTTCTAAAATTCAAATCAATTCCCAAAACTTCCTCCTCTCCAAAAATCTCTCTCTAGAAAACTCAAAGAAGAAGACGAAGAAGTAGAAGAGGAAGAAGTTGAAGGCTAGGGTTAAAGAAGCAAGGATATTTACATTAAATTAATAGGGCTTTTTGATTGAGGTATGGAGGTTTTCATCCATGGGTAGATTTCACCCATGGAGCCCTCTCAAAATCTTCAATTTCAAATGGTGGATTTCTCCAATTAGCTAGGGTTTTGTTCATACACCATGGGTTCTTTGATCAAATGATTTTAATGGTTTAATTATGTCTAAATATGCACAATTTGATGATCTACAATGCTTTTATGATATTTCCCATATGAACCCATGTTAATCCCCATATTTCTCTAAATTGTGATCTCATAGGTTGGATTGTTGATTGAGACCGAGGTGTTTTTATGATCTAATGTATGAATTGATAGAATTACATGAAATTATGATGAAATCCCTATCCAATGCGTAAATTCTAGACTTGGTGATTGATGATGGTTTTGAACCTTGGAAGGGAAAAGTTTGAGTTTATGCATGATCTTATGAAACTTATGTAAATGCTATGAAGGTGCTTTGAGAGTAAAGTGACAATGTTGATTGTATTGTTTTTTTTGTTTAAAAGTCATTCTATTGAAACACTTACAACCATTATGTGAAAGGTTTTCTCACATGGAAAGGATTCTTAGGTTGAAAGGTTATTCTCACCTAATTGAATCAATGAATAAGAGCTATCCTAATGAACTAACTTTGATTGAGTATCAAGGAAATTCTTCCATGAGACATGAGTTAAGTAAGACTTAATAAAGTATTCCGTAGGAATTATGCTTAGCACCAAGTGGATATTGACAATGATATGGAAGCTCTCCCATTAGTAGAGGTCGGGTTTCTAGAAGAGGTCTCATGAGATGGAAGCTCTCCCGTTAGTAGAGGCCGAGTTTCTAGTAGAAATATCCTTATCCCATAAAATATGTGCCCCCATAGTTTATTTAGCTAGTGGATAAACCTAAGGTAAGAGTTTATGGTTCTACCTTAGGCAAGTAGAACAACCCTTTTCGGTGTGGGAGACACCGGGTGATCATGTTTTAGCTCACATGGTCTCTATGCCGGTTAAGGCTATTCTCCCACAATAAGAACATGAATAATGAACTATGGTTACTAAAGAGACTTTGATTATGACTTTAAAGGTTTTAAGATGGTATTGACTTATGTTGTCAATGATTGTAACTTATGACTTCTATTGTCTTATATGATGTTCAACTTGGAAAATGGCATGCCTTAAAATGAAATGTCCCTTTTCACATGTTTTTAATGTTTTTACGCATGGCTACCATACTTTGTACATTTTTGTGCTAACCCCTACTTTTCCTACATTTTCTCAAGTGTAGGGTTCGGTTCTTGAGGTGATCATTCTAGTGGCTAGTGCTTGGATTTCGCTACCTTCCGAGCTTGTTGGTGAGTCCTCATGGTTCGAGGGCGGCTTTTTTCTCATGATGTAGTTTCCTTTACTGTATTTCCATTTTTGGACATGTTGTATGGGCTAGGCCATATTTCATTCAAGTATTGTAATAGATGGCTATATTGAGACAAGTCTAGCCTTCCGCTTTCCTTTATGAAATTTTTTTAAAACTTTAAATGTGTGTTTACTCTTTATTGTATAGTCATATGTTATGATATGTTAAGTGGCTTACATGGAGCATTTCGGGGTTCTATGTGCCTTGTTACACCTAGGGGGTACCCTGGGTCGTGACAAACTTGGTAATCAGAGCACAAGGTTTAGAATGATTCTAGGATGTTGTCTCATAAGCCACTTCTAGTAGAGTCTTGTTCATGAGTGTGAAGCGCGCCACACTAATGAATGAGAGGCTACAAGATGTTTAGGAAATTTCACTTATTCATTACTCTTAAGTCGTGCCTTAGAGTGTAACTCTAAAATATTTCTCTTTCCTAATCCTTCTCTTGTGTCTTCAGGATATGAATACATGAAGGGCGAATTCTAGAAGGATAGAAGAGGAAAATGTGAATCAAGGAGCTCCTCCTCAAGCTCGCCAAGCCCCAATAGATCCTTTGGTTGAGAATGTGACTCCTGTGGAGTTTATGTTGGATTTCCAAATGTTAGATCAAACTGTGACGGCACAAGCCAATAGAGAAGCTGTAACTCCGGTGAATCCTAATTTGACCCATAGTAATTTTTTCCTTAGGATCCAAGACGATATATTATTTTCTTTTTTTCTCCTCTCGCGTCTTCGTAATATGCTTTAGATTGATCGATATCTGTCTGAGACTCTATTTTTTCTCATAATATTTCTTCATATATTTCCTGTGATAAATAGTAAAATTAATACATATTGTATCAACACTTGACTGGAAATTCAAAGCAAAAAAAAAACTATCTTTGATTTAATAGAAATAAAACATCTTAAAAGGAAAAGTCATTCTTGAACTGTTAAACAAAATCAGTTGTTGTTTTGTTAGTACATTTATATGTTAGAATAGATTATAGTCCTTCGTATATCATAAAATGTAATCATTAATGATGCCAAGATACAACAAAAATGCAATTTACTGGTTAGTACAGATGCCATACCAAAAATCCAAAATGACATACTAGCTAAGAGTGTGGTGGGAACTCTGCCGGAGGACTCATTAACACATCTTCAAAATTTCCTATAATGTCCATATTAACTACACATAAAGATACATTGTTGTCGCTTGTAATCGCCTTTAGAAGCTCTAAATACACCATTGCACAAATATCATGTATATATATATATATATATATATATATATATATATATATA
>JAJOOR010025045.1:0-22501 GCA_036250505.1 Solanum acaule | reverse complement strand
CAGATAGATCTGAAACTTTATTGCTTTCTTCTTTAAATGAAATCAAAGATTGAGGGATCTTTTTCTCTTCAACAGGTTTAGATTTGTCAGATTCAGTAAGTTCTTTCTCAGGAAGAGTAAGAGAGACGTGTTGAGCTTCAACAAGAGTTGTTGTTGTTGGTTCTTGTGGAGGTTCAGTTAAAGGAGCTTCCTTTTCAACTACAGTAACAACAGAGTGATGCTCCTCTACAGCTTCTACCACTGATTCAACTTCAACTGAAGCAAGAAGTGGTTCTGGTGAAGGTGGGGGTAGGATATCTTCCTCAGCCGTGAGTGGAGGCTGATGGGTATGCTCTGTTTCAGCCATTGTTGGCAAGAAAAGCAAATGTTTATGGTGCTTTCAGCTTTGGTTTGGTCTTACTAACAGCTGAGAAAGAGTAGCTTTCAGTTCATTCCAGAGAGAGAGAGAGAAATAAAGGCACCTTTTTGGACAAAAAAAAAGGAAACGGCTGAGCAGGGTGATGCTGTTTTGCTTGTGAGCTGTTGAGGCTAAGGGTTGACACGAAAGGGTTTAGGCCTCTGCAGTTTTTTGTTACAATGTGGGAATCCTAGGTACCCATAAAACATGCCATCATTTTATTTTTTTGTGGAGAAAAGTATTGAAAGTTTGAAACCATAGTTAAATACCTTCGATTTTACGATATGAGTGAAATATACCTCAAAATTTTCATCTAATTTAGAGTATTTTCTATCAAGAAAAATATGTCCTTGTAAGAGTTTGAAATATTTTGTTATGTCATGTGGCACCTGGAATAATGAGGATGTATCTAAATTTAGTTAGTCAAATAAAAGAATGTTTTTAACATTGTCAATAGTTTGGAGATGGAACTAATAATTTGCGTCAAATTTAAAGGTATTTTTAATATTTCTCTTTTTACTATGTTTTATTACTTTTTTATTATAAAGAGTCTACTCCATTTTTACTCCAGTATATCCTCTAATGGGTAAATTCCTCAGGATACATAGCTACTAGAATCATTTTTTGAAAAATGTTTTTCGTAAAACATTGTTTAAAGTAATTTGATTTAAAAGTTAGGTTATTAGAAAAGGACTTAAAATCTACTCTATGACTTTGTAATCAACTACCCACGTTATAAACTAGCCACTTACGGTAGATGCCCCCTCCCTCTCCCCTATCATAATTTGAGTTCGGAGACAAAAAGACAATTTTTTTCTTCAAAAAAAAACATAAACGGCATACCAAATTTCTTTTAACCAAAACGGAAAAATTCCTTCCGAGGGAGCGATATCTTTTAACACCGTGCACGCCGTTAAATACTTTATTTAAAATCGCTGCTCCAACAACGATTTTGCCGTTTTGGTTTTAAAAAAAATTGGTATACCGTTTATGTTTTCTGGAAAAAAAAGTTACCGTTTTGACTCCGAAATCATCATAATCTTTAAAGGTAAAAGCATTCGAAAAAATACATGAAAAACGTGAGGCTCTTGTGTTTGTGAAGTTTCATCGTATTTGAAGTGTATACATAATATTTTTACACTACTAACAAACTCGTAAATTTACAAATGAAATATACAATTAAACAAGAAAGCATAAAAGAAAAAAAAATGAGCTCATTATACTTCCTAAAATATCAAATTTGTATGTTAATTAAAGTCGGATCAGATCAGCGCATATAAAATTTCTTTAGTATCAAAAAGAAAAGCGGAAAGATATCGGGGAATAGTAAGGATAGTCCACCATTCAACAATGAACAATAATTCTTTTATAAGACAGATTTCATAATTTAAATTTTATGCATATAACCTTTGATTTTTTAGTCTTGAACTCATTATATTTGTAAAGTTTATATCTATTGTATCTATTATAATTTTAGCGAATTTTACACATAATTTTATATTTTACATTAAAAATATTTGAATTCGGATAAATTTGATAACTCAAAGCTCTATCTGCTAGTAAGACATATACAGATTGATTGTGGGTTAGTTTGACTTTAGTTAGTCTATTAAATATCAAAATCTTGCCGTTTTGCGTATCCATATTTTCATCATAGAGTAATGTTTAACCAAAATAAGATATGATGGACTGGTTTCGGTCAAAAGATAAAAAAAAAAGTATCATGTATTAAAGCTATCGTTTGATACATATAGCATGCCAACAGAAATTTATCCCTAATAAACTAAACAATATTGGAGTCAATAAACCCAAGGCATTGTTGATTATATTGTTTTACAAGATATAAAAAGATTTTCAGATGACTTTATAGCATATAGGATCAACTTTTTCTTAAACTTAAATATGATAATTTTTTTCTAAGATGCTCTTTAATTTCCTTCATAATATTCTTTTACCTACTTTACCTTGAGTTAGATAATGTTACAAAATCATTTTCTAATATAATGGATTCAATACAAAGTCCTAATTAGTTTATTCAATTTGGCATTTACCCAGGACAATAACATATCAATAGTCGATAACCTTCGTCACCGTCAACATTTGGTATCCTCTCAATAGCTTCAATAGTTTGCTAAAAGCCTTTTACTTTCACACACTTTCAGCTTTTTAAATCTTTAAAGGCAAAATAATCCAAGAAAAATCTACAGATGAATTAGGTTGTTACATTTGCCTTTCTACATTAATAAATTTTACTGTTCAATATTGATATGTGTGCATTGTATATTACCACATAGTAGGTTATGATAAAGCCATTTGCAGTTGGACACAATGAAAGACAAGGAAAGGAAATAAACAAGTCGGCGGAATGAGGGTAAAAACTTACCCACACCAAAAATTTATCAAGAATGGGGAAATGATTTTTTTTTGAACGATCAAATCAATCTTGTACCAAATCGATTATAAGTTATTTTAAATAAAATTGAAGGTTGCAATATAAATCTATAACTATACCAAACAATTAGAGTAGGTTTTTTTTAATAAAAAACACCGACAAATTTCCTTGGGGTAAATTTTGTTAAAAAGGAATACAATGTCAAATTCAAAAAGACTATTGTCGCTATTATAACAAGTCAAGTACTAATTAGCCTGAAATTAAGTATATTATCATATACTTAGAAAAAATCGACAAAAATCATATATAGGGCACACAACAACATAAAAGTGAACATGATTTTTAAATGAGGCAATATATTAGGAGTGAAATTGTTTGCACTTTCATTCAGCTTCGTATTGACTTGAGAACTTAACAATCTCAACATTATAGCTAGCAAGTAATAATTAGAATCCAGAGGAAATAAAACTATGGAACCTCTTCCACTGGAAGCAAGGGATGAACCCCGCAAAACCTTGAACCCCCCTGTACCGCCGGACAGAGAGGAAATATCACAAAACCAAATATTAGCAAAGGAGGAGGTAGGTGGAAAATGCAAACTGTAAAACATGGACAAAAACATATCCTTTAAAGACATGTTTGTCACCCCTTACTCAAGTGCAAGTGAACTGCAAAAAACATCGGTAGACCTGGATGGGGATATGATGGTAGACGAACCTTTGGGAAGCATAGGGACAAACCTGACGAATCCAAGGCTCGCGAACAAGGAAATACATTAAGAAGAAGGAATACACCTAATAGACAGAGGATATATAAACCAGGGACTTTTTCCATCTTCATAAGTTTTTGGGAAAAAGATTAGCCATCTATATCTAAAAATGAAATTGGCAATGTTGTGGAGAGAATCAGAGGAAATTATCGTAATAGATCTAGGTTTTGACTATTATATAGTTAAATTCTACAAAGAAGAAAATCTCCAAAAAAAACTCTCCAACATAGACCTTGGTTCATTAAGGCTTTTTCATGTCGGCCAAGAGATGGCATCCCAATTTCGTAGCCTCTGAGGAGATAGAAACAAAATCGACAATTTGGATAAAGCTCCCTGAGCTGCCTACTGAGTTCTACGATCAATTGATCCTAGCAAAGATAGGTAGAAACTTGGGCTCGTCAAAATGTATGCACATCTGAGGCACTAAGGTGAAGATATGCAAGGATATGTGTGGAAGTCCCTATAAGAGTACTAGTTAAAAAATATATATGCATTGGCCATCACAAGAAACCACTTGTCTATGAAGGTTTCAACATACTATACTCCACCTGCGGAGTCCTTGGACACATAAATAATCTATATCCAAAAAATCTATCAATAAAGGAAAATAATAGGGACCAGCAGAAAAGATCTCTAGTGTAGATGAAATAACACAAACTACACGAGAACAAACAACGCAGGATGAGACATGTCAAATAGTATCGTTCGCAAAGAACCAAAATCAATGCAAGAGAATGGAGCATGGCACCACAAGGCTGGAATCAAAAGCAGACAAAGGTACCCATGTCAATTTATTTCATGCCGACTCACATAAGTACCTCAAATCTAAAATCTTTAAGTACAAAAAGGCTCCAAAAATTGCGGCAGAAACATAAAGAAAATCAAATACAAATCTGCAACCAGGTAAAGTTGAAACACTTGGGCAGGCTGCTCATAGTGATCATTGTCGGTTAGAGAATTTCTCAATAGAGTTTAAGTGCATTATTTTATATCACGTATTATGTTAAGTTTAGAGATGAGAAAGTATTTTGTAAAGCTTTAAATGATTTAATTTCTTTATTTCTTTACATTCAGCTTGAGTACATTGTTATCCATTCCGGCCCTTTCTTTCATTTATTTGTTATTCAACTATATTGCATACTCGTACATTCAATATACTGATGTCATTCGACCTGCATCTTTTAATGATGCAGATACATGTTAGTAGGATCCTCAACAAGAGTCTGTTGAGATCACTTCATCCGCTAGTCTGCTTATGAGTGAGACCTCCTTGCTTTCGGAGTACTCTAGTTTTATGAGTTGTTAGTAGTAGTTCTTTTGAGGAGTTGTGGGTCTTGTCTTCACACTCATCTTTGTATAGTAGAGGCTTCATAGATAGATAGTTTCGGAAAGTCTTTCAGTTTTCAGATGTTTTATTCAAACTTATGTTTCATACTCAGTATATTCAGCAAAGTTTTGAGATTCAATAAATTGTTTTAGAAATTTCTTTCAATTTGATGCTTATGAATGCTTGAGTTAATGTCACGCTCCGAGCCTACATCCTAGGCGAGACTGGCACTCGAGAACCATTGCTTCCCCAAGCGAACCCTTGACTTGGATTACTACCCAGCGGAAGACATTACTCAACAAAGATAAACTCATGAAATAAACTTTGAATGTTGTAAGGGAAACATTCAATTGCTAATGAGGCAACTCAAGTCTTATAACAAAACAACTAAAATGAACAAGACTAATGAACTAATAATGTCTAACTATCTATAAATCCTCTAATACTATGAGGGATGTCGGGACAAGAGCCCCTTATCATCCTAATAACAAAACTAAAATGATAAAACAAAGACAGGGACCCTCAAGAAGCAATGAGGCTCACTAACAACTCTGATGCTCAACTAGATCAACGAAGCGCTGGATGTTGATCATGGTTACATGTATCTGCATCATAAAATTATGCAGGCCAAATGGCATCAGTACATTAAATGTACGAGCATGTGAGGGGAAATCTAAACAAGACATAATCTTGAACTGGAATCTGAAAGAAACACTTACCTCATCTCTACTCATCTCATGGATACTCAACTCAATGCAGAAATAAACACAATATAGATGCAGTTTATATGAAGTATTTAAAACAGTAAACAACATCTCAGAGTATTGGAAAATACAATAATATCTCAGTTGTATATAAAAATACAAAAAAATAAACTCTGTTTGGGAGATTCTCTAACCGACAACCATCACTATGAGCTATGTGATGAAACAACGTCTCGCCCACGCTGCCAGAACTGTCATATACCTTGTCGGGATATAGAACGCCTCAACTAAGTGGATCCACTAAGATATGTTTCAAAAGCATTAAGGAATCATCTAAAATGTATGACCCTTTCTACATGGTTTATGGAGACTTGAGTTATATGAACTCGTCCCCATATCGGTTCTCAATACTACTCTCAATAATATACTCAACTCATATGTTTAAAAAATATAAGTCTTTTTGTGGTTTGAGATTATTACTCAAAATCTTTCTCTTAAAAGAGATGGTACTCAGAACTGCTCATGAAAACTCATTTGGAAATTGGTGTTTCCTCTCATCTTAATTATGAAAACATTTAATCTTTGGGAATACTTAGTTCCCATATATCATTTAAAAAAAATGAAATTCACTCTTACTCTTACTCAATCCTATGCTCAAGTCTCAAAACAAGTTTAAAACAATTGTGAAAGACTTTTTGAAAAGACTCGAAGAACTCTCAAGACTTGACTCTTAGCTCTACCTTGAATTTGAATTTATGGATTCAAGATTATGATCAATGTTTATGGATGATTCCTAGATGTTTCGAAGTCATTTAGAGTAGCTAGAATCGATAGGGAGTGTTAGTACACTTAAGAAGGACTTAGACGGGCTAAACAACGGAAAATAGGTGGGGGCAGGCGACCCTGGCGCATTGCTGGCGCAAGGCGCCAGCCCCTAAAGTTCAGAGACTCAATTTTGGCGCCCTGCTGGCGCATCAGTGGCGCACAACGCCACCCCTCCCTCAGAGCAACCCGACAAATTTTTCCTCTCGTTTTCTGACCTTAATTCGACTAGATTCGATTCTTTTTCTCAATTTCTCTTTAGATTCGGTTACCCAATACATGCACCCAAGAATCTACTCAAAAACAACTCTTAAGATCGATATGGTTTCCTCAAGAACACCTCAATTACCTCTTAATTCAAGAACGAAAGCAAATTCAAGAACACAAATCAAGAACATCAAACCTTCAACTTTCTGGAATGAATTTTTTCGCTAAAATTAATATGAGTGGTGCGTGGGTGAACGAACCCAACGCTATGTGAACTCACATACCTCTTTAGGAATCAACCCTTGGCGAAACGACCTTCGATTCCGTAAGAAATTTCCAAGAACGCCTTGACTTTTCTCCTTTTCTCCTCTTCTTGAACTATTCTTAAAACCCTAGGCGTTAATTTTGATTGCGTAAACTGAACCAAATCAGTTTAGACCCCTAATTAATTACTAAAAATGAAATAACTTGATTAGGTAAGGAAAAGACCAAGATACCCCTCTTAAATCCGGATAACTTTCCTTAACCGAACAGTCCAACTTCAAACGGGGATATCTCCCTCATACGAGCTCAAAAATTAGCAAACTCGGTGGTGTTGGAAAGAGGATTCTAAGTCCTTTCATTTGATAACTTATAAGACATCTAACTCATCATGTACTGAAAGTTATGGTCGTTTGAAGTTGACCCAAAACTCATACTTAGCATAACTTGCCGAAATTTTTAATTTTGCTATTTTCAATTTAGTTTCTTTCTAATTCTAGTTCTTTCAAAAACCGAGGTGTTACAATATCTTCCCCTTGGGAACATTCGTCCTGGAATGAGATCACTCTAAGTAGACTAAGGGTGTAACATCTAACATTCAACTCAAACACCCAACAAACAATATATAACACAACATGCCAACTTAAAATAAATGCCAAGAAAAGGATTAGTACGTTAATTTGGAATTTCTCCGGACTCAAAGAGATGTGGGTATTACTTTTTCATGTCCTCCTCAGCCTCCCAACTAGCTTCCTCAACAAACTGATTCCTCTACAGAACCTTGACTGATGCTACTTCCTTAGTCCTCAACTTGCGAACCTGGCAATCTAGAATCTAAACAGGAATCTCATCATAAGATAAGCTATCCTTAATACCAATATCTTCAGTAGGTATGATAAGTGAAGGATCGCCCATACACTTCTTCAACATGGAAATGTGAAATACCGGATGAACTGCTGCTACAAAGTTTCCCCTTATTACAAAATATCATAACACCATTCATGGGTGAAACCTTCAAATATACCGAATCATCTACGTCAAACTCTAAGTCTCTTCTTCTAACATCTGTATAGGATTTCTGACGACTCTGCGTTGTTTTCAACCTATCTTGAATAATATTCACCTTTTCCATAGCTTGATGAACTAAGTCTGGTCCTATCAACCCAGCTTCACTGACCTCAAACCATCCAATAGGTGAGCTACATTTTCTCCCATAAAGAGCCTCATAAGGAGCCATCTGAATGCTAGAGTAACAATTATTGTTGTAAGAAAACTCTATGAGAGGTAAGTGATCATCCCAATTACCTTTGAAATCAATCACACAAGCCCTCAACATATCTTCTAAAGTATGAATCGTAAGCTCTGCTTGACCATCAGTCTGATGATGAAAAGCAGTACTCAAGTTCACCTTTGAACCCAAACTTTTCTGTAATGACTTCCAAAATTGTGTAGTAAATTGTGCACCTCTATTTGAAATAATGGACACCAAAACTCCATGAAGTCTGACTACCTCTTGAATATATAACTTAGCATAATCTTCTGTTGAATGGGTAGTCTTTATCGGTAAGAAATGGGCTGATTTAGTTATTCGATCTACAATCTCGCAAATCGAATTATGTTGCTTGCGAGACCGTGGTAAACTTGTAATGAAATCCATATTGATCATCTCCCACTTCTATTCCGAAAGTTCTATATTTTGAGTTATACCACCGGGCCTCTTACTACTCTACCTTGACTTGTTGGCAATTTGGACACTTAGCAACGAACTCTGCAGTGCCCTTCTTCATACTACTCCACCAATAGACTTTTCTCAAGTCGCGATACATCTTTGTGGAACCCGGATGGGTAGAATATTTGGAGGTATGAGCTTCCTCCATGATTCTGTCTTGGAGTTCATCCACCCTTGGCACACACAATCTACCTTGATACTTCAATATATCATCTCCCCTTAGTTCAAAAGCCATCACTTTTTGCTTATGAACATTTTGCCTTCAATTCAAGCAAAATAGGATCTTGGTCTTGTTTCTGTTTTACTTCAGACACTAGTGACGATTCAGCTCTATTCATCACCAATATTTCTCCTTCGTTGGAATCCATTAGTCGAACTCTTAATTGTGCAAGTCTATGCACATCTTTTGCTAACTCTTTCTTGTCTTCCTCTACATGGGTAGTACAAAGCATCAGCAACAACATGAGCCTTACATGGGTGATAGAGGATACTTATATCATAATCCTTGAGTAACTCTAACCACCTCCTCTGTTTGAGATTAAACTCTTTATGACTAAACACATACTGAAAGCTCTTGTGATCGGTGAACACATCCATATAAACACCATAAAGATAGTGACACCATATTTTTAACATGAATACTACATCAGCCAACTCTAGATCACGGGTTGGGTAATTTCTCTCGTGATTCTTAAGCTGTCTGGAGGCATAAGCTATAACCATGCCATTCTGCATTAACACACAACCCAGTCCAACTCTGGACGCATCACAATATACCACAAAATCTTGCGTACACTCTGGTAAGGTAATACTAGGGCAGTAGTCAACAACTTTTTCAATTCCTAAAAGATTTTCTCACAAGCTTCAGACCATTGAAACTTAATTGTTTTTTGAGTCAACTTAGTCAACGGGGATAAAATAGATGAGAACCCCTCGACTAACCTTATATTGTAACAGTCAATCCCAATAAACTCCTAATATCAATTGGAGATGTGGGTCTAGGCCAGTTCTGCACTACCTCGATCTTTTGAGTGTCAACTCGAATCCCATCACCAGAAACAATATGGCATAGGAATGCCACAGACTCAAGCCAAAACTCACACTTAGAGAATTTAGCATATTACTCCTTATCCCTTAGAGTTTGGAGAACTATTCTGAGATAACTAACATGATCTTCCTCATTCCTCGAATATATTAGAATGTCATCAATGAATACGATAACAAACATATCTAAATAAGGCTTGAATACTCTGTTCATAAGGTTTATGAATGTTGCAGGAGCATTAGTCAAACCAAAGGACATAACTAGGAACTCATAATGACAATAGCGAGTCTGAAAAGTTGTCTTAGGGATATCACTTTCTATTACTCTCAACTGATAATATCTTGATCTGAGGTCTATCTTAGAAAAACAAGTGGCACCCTAAAGTTGATCGAAGAGATCATCAATTCTCGGAAGAGGATACTTATTTTTTATAGTAACCTTATTCAATTGATGGTAATCTATACACATTCTAAGAGAACCATCTTTCTTTCTCACAAATAAGACCGAAGCTCCCTAAGGTGAGATACTTGGTCGAATAAAACTTTTCTCAAGAAGATCTTTCAACTACTATTTTAATTCTTTCAACTCTGTTGGAGTCATTCTATATAGTGGAATAGATATAGGATGAGTATCAGGAAGAACATTTATACCAAAGTTACCAGCAGGTGTAGAAACACTGAAGGGCTCAAGAAGTTGCTCAGGAAGGATATTAAAGTTCATAGCAACATAAGAAGTCACAAAATATAGACTCGCTCCTGGATCTAGCAAAGTATAAACAACAAAAGTAAAGGCTTTGATCATACCAGTGACAACATCTGGTGAATTCTCTTGCTCTTGGCGACTAGTAATAACATATAGATGGTTTGCCACTCTGTTGGTCCCTAAAGTAGTTTCTCTAGGTGCAACTCTCTTTAGTGGAGCAAATGGAGAAGATTGGGCTCTAGTGCCCATATTTCCACCGCTCTGCTTGTTCTTAGGGCACTCTTTCATAAAGTAACCCTCTTGACCACACTTGAAGCAACCAGTGGAGCCATCGCGACATGTTCCTGGGTGGTTCCTACCACACTTAGCACATGTAGAAGTCTAATTACCTATTTGTGCCACACTACCTTGAGACTAGCAGGTATAGCTCTAAAATTTTGTGAATTATGATTCTTGAACTCACATATGTTCCTTAGTGCAAGTGCACTAGCAGACGATGGAGCAGGTCCCTGTTGCTTTTTTTGAAAAGAAAACCGGTTCACATTACTTTTCTTTTGCCTTGACTCATTTCCTGATGTTTTAGCCTTCTTGTTTCTAAACTCTTCTATATCTCTCAACTTATCCTCCTTAATCTGCTACACATGGATCATCAGCCTAGCTATATCCATATCTCCTATCACCATAGTTGCCTTGCCTTCCTTACTTGACAGACGAGACAACCCAGCAACAAATAGACTCATCTTGCTCCTCATGTCAGCAACCATCTTCGGATCATAACGGGACAGTTGGGTGAATTTAAGGCTATACTCATGTACGCCCATATATTCCTGCTTAAGAGTGAGGAATTCTCTTACTTTTGCCTTTCTTAGCTCACGGGGAAAGAAACGACCCATGAAGGCACTCTCGAACACAATCCAACTCACAATTGGTGCACCCTCAGCTCTACCCTTCTTCCATTGGTCAAACTAGATTCTAGCGACACCCTTCAATTGGTATGCAACTAGTTCCACTCGCTTAGAATCAACAACATGCATAACCTCAAAAACTTTTGGTAGCTCTTCCACAAAGTTTTTCGGATCCTCAGTGACACTTGAACCAGTGAAGCTTGGAGGATTCATCCTTAAAAACTCACAGATCCTTGATGTATCAGCCACATCCTCTTGATTCCCTCGTTGTTGCCCAGCTTGGTTGGTCACAAGTTGGCTTAACATAGCTTTACGGAACTCAACATTAGTGACCTCTCCTTGGCGTTGCACTTCTGGTTTAGGTACCCCTTGGAGGCATGATCTTAAAGATACGCGCAAACACGAATTAGAAAGAAACTTTTATATAGATGAACTCTATCGCACGAAAAGAGTATGAAAAAATTGAGATAGCTCCAAAATGTTGTAGCCTCTTAATTATATATGTGGCGCGCTTCACACCGATAACTAGGACTTTACAGACACAACTTCACAGACACCCTAATATTCTTGAACTCTATGCTCTGATACCAAGTTTGTCACACCCCGAGCCTACACCCTAGGTAGGATTGGTACTTTAGAACCATTGCTAGCCCCAAGTGAACCCTTGGCCTAGCTTACTACTCAGTGTAAGACTTTACTCAACAAATATAAACTCATGAAATAAACTTAGAATATTGTAATGGAAACATTCAACTAGCCAATAAGGCAACTCAAGTCTTATAAAAAAATAACTTAAATGAACAAGACTAATGAACTAATAATATCTAACTATCTATGAAACCTCAAATACTATGAGGGATGTCGGGACAAGAGCCCCTTATCATCCTAATAACAAAACTGCAATGATAAAACAAAGATAGGGACCCTTCGGAAGCAAGGAGGCTCACCAACAACTCTGATGCTCAACTGGATCAACGAAGCGCTGGATGTTGATCTTGGTTATCTATATTTGCATCATAAAATGATGCAGGCCAAATGATATCAGTACATTGAATGTACGAGCATGTGAGAGGAAATCTAAACAAGACATAAGCTTGAACTATAATCTAAAAGAAACACTTACCTCATCTCTACTCAACTCATGGATACTTAAGTCAATGCAAAAATAAACACAATATAGATACAGTTTATATAAAGCATTTAAAATAGTAAACAACATCTCAAAGTATTGGAAAATACAATAATAACTTAGTTTTATACAAAAATACAAAAAAAAAACTCTATTTGGGAGATTCTCTAACCAACAACCATCACTATGAGTTATGTGATGATACAATGTCTCGTCCATGCTGCTAGAACTGTCTTATACCTTGCTGGGATATAGAACGTCTTAACTAAGTGGATCAACTAAGCTATGCTTAGAAGAATTAAGGAATCATCTAAAAGGTATGACCCTTTCTACCCACGTTGACTACATGGTTTATGGAGACTTAAGTTATTTAAAGCCATCCCCATATCGGTGCACAAGACTACTCCCAGAAATATACTCAGATCATATGTTTAAAAAACATAACTCTTTCTGTGGTTTGAGATTATTACTCAAATCTTTCTCTTAAAAGAGATGGTACTCATAATTGCTCATGAAAAACTCATTTGGAAATCGGTGTTTCCTCTCATCTTATTTGTGAAAACATTTACTCTTTGAGAATACTTAGTTTCCATATATCATTTTTTTTAAAAATGAACTTCACTCTTACTCATACTCAACTCAATGCTCAAGCCTTAAAATAAGTTTAAAACAATTGAAGACTCGAAGAACTCTCAAGACTTAACTCTTAGCTCTACCTTGAATTTGAATTTATAGATTCAAGGTTATGATTCATGTTTATGGATGATTTCTAGATGTTAGAAGTCATTTAGAGTAGTTAAAATTGATAGGGAGTGTTAGTACACTTTAGAAAGACTCAGATGGGATAAACGACGGAAAATGAATGGGGGCAGGCGACCATTGCGCACTGCTGGCGCGGGGCGCCATCCCCTAAAGTTCTAAGACTCAATTTTGGCACACTGCTGGCGTGCCATGCCAACCATGCTGGCGCATCAGTGGCGCGCCGCGCCACCCCTCTCCCATATCAACTTGATGAATTTTTCCTTTCATTTTCTGACCTTATTTCGACTAGATTCGATTCTTTTTCTCAATTTCTCTTTAGATTCGGTTACCCAATACATGTACCCAAGAATCTACTAAAAAACAACTCCTAAAATCGATACGGTTTCCTTAAGAACTCCTCAATTCCCTCTTAATTCAAGAACGAAAGCAAATTCAAGAACACACATCAAAAACATCAACCTTCAACTTTCTAGAACAAATTTTACAATGAAATTAACATGATTGACGTGTGAGTGAATGAACCCAACGCTATGTGAATTCACATACCTCTTTAGGGATCAACCCTTGGCGAAACGACCATCGATTCTGCAAGGAATCTCCAAGAACGGCTTGACTCTTCTCTTTTTCTCCTCTTCTTGAACTATTCTCAAAACCCTAGGCATTAATTTTGATTGCATAAACTGAACCAAATCAATTTAGACCCCTAATTAATTATTAAAAACTAAATAACTTGATTGGGTAAGGAAAAGACCAAAATATCCCTCTTAAATTCAGGTAACTTTCCTTAACCGGACAATATGACTTCAAACAGGCATATCTCCCTCATATGAGCTAAAAATTTATCAAACTCGGTGGAGTTGGAAAGAGGATTCCAAGACCTTTCATTTGATATCTTATAGGCTACCTAACTCATATTGTAATGAAAGTTATGGTCGTTTGAAGTTGACCCAAAACTCATACTTAGCATAACTTGCCGAAATTTCTAATTTTGCTATTTCCAATTTAGTTTGTTTCTAATTCTAGTTCTTTCAAAAACTGAGGTGTTACAGTTAGTCTTCCTCTTGTAGTCAGCCAGGATGAGGGTTCGATTGGGGACCAACAATGGTTCTCGAGTGCCGGCCATGTCCAGGTGTAGACTCGAATTATGACATTTGTGGACCTAATCTAGTAAATTTTATAAATCCTCCATCAAAATAAAAAAATATAAAGTGATGGTGCTCTTTATCTTTCAAAGTGATATAGAGGTGGGTCATGTAAATATGTCAAATATAAAGATATGACATGTATAAATGGTTATGGTCAACTCATGAAAAGATTGTGACTTGTAATAAGCATCATGGATGTTTGTCCATTCTTTAAAGTGAATGTGTCAAAATATGAAGACAAATTATGAATAAGAACATATTCATGTATGGTTGGAAATATGCCACAACTCACCTCTACGGGAGGTTTGAGAAAAACAAATAAATTTTATTTGGAAGAAATGGTCAATGGTCGTGTACATTTATACGTCATAAATATTATGGTATGTTTATTGTGAACTACCGAAAGGGAAAAAGATAAAAATATTTTTTTTCCTATAAAGGTTGTGGCCATGATCAAAATAATATTATTGTGTGACAGTACAAATTTGTCATTGATTGTGTACCTATGGTACGACAAAAGTAAAGCAAGAAACATGTCTTGCTTGTAATAATTTTGACCATGAAAATAATGATATAATTTCCTCCTAGAAGGAGATGCTCACCACACGGATGGTGTCATGGAATATGTGATAGTACATTTAATTGTAAGCTCTCACGACTTGCATTATTATCGGAGGAATAATGAGGTTGTAGTAAGTCTCAAAAGAAACTTTTTAAGTTTCGGATGAATTGAAAAGAAAAATTTATCATATTGAGACTATAAATTATGAAAAGATTTAATATTACTGCAATCGGAGCGGGTTATAAAGATTTATGTAAAAGATTACCCAATTTTCCCCTTGTTTATTGCACACAAACATGGGCATGCTGATGGAATCACATGCAAAAGTAAAATGTAAGTGTACTGAAATAAAGATAAGTTGCATGACTGGTTGACCATTCTGGTTTAAATGTGATGCAAAAGTAATTGAGAATTCACGTGGTTATATATTGAAGAAATAAAATATTCTTCAAGAATTCTCTTGTGTTGCTTATTCTTATGATAAAATGATCATTATACCAACTAAGGTTGAGATTGTATCCCCTGAAATTTTGGAATGGAACGTATAACAAAAAGGTGAATATGGGCCCGTTCACCTCTCATGTGGACCATCTGCATTTATATGATTTTGTTAATTACATTTATGCGATGGTCACATGTGCTTTGATATCAACTTACAAATTTGATTTTTGTAAGGTCGTTTGCTCGAATTGTTAGATCAAGAGCACGTTCCATAGTATGAAAATATATTGCTAATGCTGGTTAAGTATCCAATTATAGTTATACCATTAGTTATGAGAACAAATCCCCCCAAAAGAAATTGGTATGAGATGAGTTTATTTAACATGTAGCAAAACTTGTACGCATCAAGCCAACAAACATCCCCAATCAAAATTGGTTCAGGGTCAAAAACTAAATGATTTTTATCTAAAATGTTGAATGTGCGGTTATGATTTAATTGCTCCACAACACACAAAGATGGATTCCCAAATGATATTGGGATGAATGTTAGATTTTCTAACATTAGGGGGGAGATAATTGATAGCTGAAAATTATATATGAGGTGAATTATGAATTATCTAGATCCTCGTTAAAAAATAATAATAATGTAAACTTGAAGTTCAAGGGATAACTCTTTTGCATAATGTTGCAAATCTATTGCCAGATGAATTTAATGACCCTATGCTATAATTCAGCTGCAAATGCTCCAATGAGAAGTCCTTAAAGGACAGAGTCTATGAAACGCCTAATAGACCAATCAGTTCCAAATTAAAATTCCTTGAAGAAGGAGAGGAGAAAATGATCAATATGACAAGTGTTATAAAATAGTATCACGACATAACACTTCATGAAATCTTGAAAAAGGTTCAGGTACCTGAAAAATGATGAAAACTGAAGAGATCTCCATAAGTTATGTCATATTGAAATCGGTATCAAATAACCATCGACACTATCTTTGATATGAAGTAGTGCTCAATGATATAATTATGACGAGGATTTTGAATTCCAGTTTGTCATATAGTGTGGACAGATAAATTGTTGTCCAAGTAAAATACATAATTCAAGTATATTGTGTTTCACTTGGAAAAGTGATGTTTTGGATTGATAGTCCGTAAATCAAGGTATAATGTCAGTGTGGTACAGAAAAATTATTATGCGATGGTATAACCATAAGATATCAAGTATGGCTTGTGTCTTGGGGCATAAAGGTTTGTCGCAAAAATCCTGACATTATTGGAGATGTTTTCTCCTATGGTGGATGTAATGAGATTTATTTTGATCTGGCAATATATGAAAACTTGAATGCATATAATGAATAATTATCATGTCTAGCTATACAATATCAAAGGTTGTATGAAAATCCTTGAAGCAATCAAGGTGTCTGCAACATATAAAAAATTGAAAGAAACTTTTTCAATAAAGCTTCAAGAATCCTTGTATGGATTGAAATAATCAAGGAAGAAATGGTACAAAAAATTACCATAATTGTCCTTGCATTTTTATGAAAAGGTTAGGATGTGAATTTGTTATAATAGTTGTATATGTTGATGACTTGAACATTATTAGCACTCTTAAAGAGCTTTCAAAAGTTGTTGAGTGTTTGAGAAGAGAATCTAAGATAGATCTTAAAAAGACAAAATTTTGTCTTAACCTACAAATTGAGGATTTGACAATTGAAATATTTGTCCATCAATCAACATACATAGAAAGGTTTTGATGCTATTTTATATGAACTAATCACATTCATTGAGTACCCCAATGATTATGAGATCGCTTTAAATAAAGATCCATTCAATCTCAAGAGAAGGATGAACAACTTCTTAGTGCTGAAACTCCATATATCAGTCAATCGGAGGCATTAATGAACCTTATTATATACGATTAAATTGTTTGTAGTGAGTTTATTAACAAGACTTCGCTCCTCCCTAATGAGAAGACGTTGAAATGATATCAAGGACATTTATTTGAAGTTACTCTAAAAGACAATCAACTGCAAATAAAAGTGTCTACAAGATGATTGTTGCTATGAACAAGTTGAATGAGCAATTTACTTGAAACAACGAGGTCACGAATAGAGTAGTTTCCAAGAATGTATTCGGTTAAGCTCAAAGCCTCATCATATCCATGAAACCATAAATGATATATCAAGATGAGTCCAATCATGCAACATCTTCGTGAATGTGATTTGATCACAAAGATGCTGTCAATATTTGAGAAGTTGGTATATAAGATTGGATGACATCACCAATAAGAAATTAAGTGATGTTTTAATCAGGGGGTACAATACGCATTGCACTCTTTTTTCCTTTATGGGGTTTTTGTCCCACTGGTTTTCCTGGCAAGATTTTTAATGATGCAACAAATAATGCGTATCAAAAGATATGTATACTCTTTTTTATTCAGTACAATTTTTTTCCACAAGGTTTTTCCTAGTAAGATTTTAACGATGCACATTATCTATGGACATCAAAGGAGGAGTGTTATAAATCCATTAAACTAAGTGGATTGTCCATTAAGTTTATTCAAGTACTTATCCTTATCATGAATGTGTATTTCCAAGGTGATATGAACTTTTTTTGGGATAACAATGTATCTACTAATTTAGTATTAAATATAGTGACCTTTAGATTGATTTCTTAACCTATAAATAGATATATCATTCACCATTTAAAGACACACTTGAATAAGAAGAAAAAGTTCTCTCTTCTATCTACATTTCTTGCCTTCTTCTGTTTATAATTATATTATTCTGAGCTTGATTTTATAAGAATTTTGAAATAGTTGGGAAAAAAGTGAACAAAAGGAGTAATATATTTATGTTTTTTCTCTTTTAATAAATGGCCTTAGAGCCACCCTTAGTTGGGTTTTCCCAACTTATGACTTTTAACTTTTAACTTATAAGGTGACTTAAAAAAAAGTCAATCCAAACACCCCCTAAATCAAATTTTGTCTAGAAATGCTTCTAAGCGTATTAGTCTATAAACTCTTTGTCCACCTAACATATATAATGACTCTATTTGTTGACACATTAATTTTTTAATAGACTTTTAAATGACTATTTTAATATCGATGCCATGACAAAGACAAGACCACGACTAAGAAGGTGGAGAAAAAGATGGTGGATGTCACGATTGGAGAAACTTAATTTATACAGTGATAGTTTAAACCTTTAACTTTAATTATTAACCCAATATTAATTTCTTTGAATTTGCCACAGTGAATTATTTTCTACATGGAGTGTCACATGAAATTTCATTAGGTGTGTTGTTGTGGTGGAGTGTCAAGTGTTAAAATTTTTAAACAAAAGAGAGTGAAAACACATCACCAGAAATCAGTTGAGGTGTGTTTCACTAACTATTATGTATTATTTCAGGTATGAAACTCGCGCTCTCTATAACTTGGGTATGTAGCTAAAAAAAACAGAGATAGTTTAAATGTATTTTTTACCTTATTATTGTCACGATAAAAAATACCCCTTAGGTAAGACATGGCAAATAGGATCTCGAGAGACCCTAAACGAATCACTTGACATAAGCATGATGTATTCGAATACAATTTAAGAGATATAGTCAGTATAAGTCTCAAATCATGAAATGATATAAACGATATCAACAGAGTACATAAGAGATATGCGGAATACTACTAAGTCTGACACAAGACTTTCTAACATTATAAGAGTGGTTGAGACGTAGTCCTTACACCACGTACAAGCATGAAACAAAAAGACAAGAAAAGCAATAAAGTGTCTATGGTATTGCCCTTAAATCATGAGGGGACTCACCAATCCAAGTGATCAAGCTGAGCAATCCTGATCTAAGCACGTTCGGGAGGCAATATAGGCACAAGTATGCATCAGTACATTGAATGTACTAACTATGGGGAAATACATAAAAACATAGGCATGATAACATGATGAGCTTAAACATGATATGCAAGACCAAGTAAAACATAGTAAGAGCCTTTAAAGAGAAATCATAAATCATATATGAGGTCAATGCATACTTAAAACCATTTGAGAACTTTTATAAAATCTTTGAAGAAAACATAGTTCATTTATGGGATATTTACCGTTAATAGACAATAAGACCATGTGAGCTATAACATGGAATTTCCGTATGACCCTCACACCGAAAAGGAGAATGTATTTGCCAAGGTATAACTCCATAACATTCATTCATAATTGCTATTGTGGATCCACGAGTTAGGTCATTTAAGAAAATTTTACGGGGCATGTAATTTGAGACAAAGAGATTGCTTCTAGAGACCCGACCTCTACTAATGGGAGAGACTCTATCTCAAAGTCCTCTCCATGCTAAGTAAATTCCAACGGAAAATATATAATCATATTCATATCAAAATACTTGGAAAGTCACAATTAAACTACCAATCTAATCATAAGTCATCATAGAGTAGCTCCTTTAAAATCATGATATCATAAACATCTTCATAATAAATATGTACCTTTCTAAGCATCTAAATCATGAATTCATTTAAATCACATTGCTTTAGGCAGTACTCTTCTTACTAAAGAAGAAGACTTACTGAAAGAGGAGAAAATCCATCACTTGATGAGGAAGAAAGGCAAGGAAGATCTGTACAAGATAGAATGTCAATTAGAAAGCATTACAAGACTATCAGAAACCTTGCACAAATCATTGATACTTATCTCAAAAGCATCCATAGTTCATAAATCATCCATAAAACATGCACAACTTTCACAATTCATAAGTTCATAAGCATAAATACATAATTCATGTTCATAAAGTAGACATGGGCATGGGTCTATATGAAATCAATTGAAAACCATGCAAATGAACTAAATCATGCATAATAAGGTTGAAAATAAATAATTGAAGATCTTGAAGCTTGAATGAGATCTTAAAGCTCTTGAAACCCTAACCTTCACCTTGAGAGCTCTTAAGAGAATGTGGAGAAGAAGACTTGATAGATTTTGGGAGAGTTTGAGTGAATGAGAGAATTTAGTCTTAGTTGTAAAGGTAAAATTGGTTATAGAGGTAGTTATAGGGCCAAAATGACGTAGTTTAGGGCTAGTTAGGTAGGAAAAAGCCAAAACACCCTTAATTAACAATTGTCGGACAGGTCTATGGTTTGGACCTATGGTTTGTAGGTCTTTCTACGAGCCGTCCTGGTCAACCATAGAACTTGTTACTAGGCTTAAAATCCATTCAACTTCCATAAAACAATTCTACGAGTCGTCGTCCATTTTATGGTCCGTAAACCCCTTCCGTAAAACCCAAATTCAAGCCCAAAATTTCACTAAGTGTGGAACACTACTACAGAACCCTCATACAGTTTGTAGAACACCCTACGACTCGTCCTGTTCACTTGTAGGTAATACATCAGAGACTTGAGAATTCCAAAACTCAAACCAAGCCTTACAACTTTATTCCTACAGTACGTAGGTTGGACAACATCAATACCAAACAACAACTTTCTCTTTCCAAACTTGACTTCCAATTTCCAGGTGTTACAATTGTCATGACCCACCACTTTATCATACCACTTAGGCATAAAATTGAAGCATAAGTGAGCTAGCCTTAGTGGAAGAATCTAAAGTTATGTAGATGTTTTAAAGGATTTAAGAAGACTCTAAAATATTCAAGAGAAGTTTTTGGAATGCCTTAGAAAACTCTAGGTTTGTAGAAAATTCCAGTAGAAAGACCTATTTGTAAATATGTAGGGACTTGTGTATCAATTTTTATTTGCACTCTATCTCTTAGGTGTGTAGTATAAATAAAGGGCATTCATTTGTAACTCAACCAAGCAAGAAGCAATCAATATTCAAGCAATACAAAAGTCTCCTTATAAATTCTTTTGTGTCTTTCTTCATTCTCTTAGTGGCTTGTTTGAAAGGAATTACTTAATCTTACAAGATCGTGAAATAATCGTGAGTAAGTTGTCGAGTACTGCACATAGTACTTAGTTGGAGTCTAAGTTTGTGACAAAGTGGTATCAGAACAAAGGTTGACACTAGGGAATTGACAAATGAGGGAGACATTAACGCTGCTAGTATCTCCAACCTCAAGAAGGATGGTGGAATGAAGCACCTAAAATAGAGGAAGAATCTTAAAAAGAATGAAGAATTATTGTACGGACCAACACCAAGCGAAGCACTAACATCACACTTACCTTCAGTCACTAAGGTGAATAATGATGAATATGTGGAGAAGTCCGTAGATGTTACGCCTAGAATGGAATGGATTGCGAGGGTTGACACGATAAAGCAGGCCGTAGATATTTTAGGTAGACGCTTGAATTAGGTCGATGACAAGTTCAAGACTCTTAAGGACTTCACTCTTGAGGAGAATGATAATATCCGCAAAGAGATGGAAGTGCATAAGCATGCAAAATATGAGATGAAGGAAATTATCACTTTCTTGGAGTGTTGGCTCATGGATGCGTTAAGCACAATTGAAACCATGAAGATCGAGATAGAAGCACTCCAGGGAGGAATTGAAGCCGGAGGATTTGTTACTTCCAATGCAGATAGGGAGGTCAAGATTGAGGCTCCCAAGCCAGCGATGTCCAAAGGCGCTCGTGACGTGCAAGAGGTGGAGAATTTTATTTAGCACTTGGAGAATTACTTTAAGTGTAACAAAGTGAAGATCCACGAGAACAAAATTAACACTCTTATGTTGTACCTTTTCAGGCCATGCTCTAGTGGAAGTGAAATGAGTCCGAGACAGGGAAGGGGCTTTGCACCATCAACAAATAGAAGGAATTCTGAGTACAGTACAAAAAAGATTGCTTTCCCAACAACATCATCTATGAGACAAAACACAAGTTTAGGGAGTTGAAGTAGACATGCATTATACGAGCATATATGAATGAGTTCACCACCCTAACGTTTCAAATTCCCAACCTCACCGATGAAAAGTTGTTCCACTTCATGGATGTGGTACAAAATTAGGCTAGGATAGAGTTAGAGCGCCGAAAATTTAGGACTATTGATGAAGCCATCACGCAAGCCAAAGGTTTGACAGACTTAAAACATTATAAATGAAGAGGATAAGAGATGAGAGATAGTCATGAACAAAGTGTGTGGGGGGGGGGGGGGATCGTGGAAAAATCAAGGAACAACTACCACATCCCAAGAATCATGACACCTTAAGTCTAATAACAAGAAGTTTGGACATCAAAGC
>JAJOOR010025044.1:0-21424 GCA_036250505.1 Solanum acaule | reverse complement strand
TGAAAAAAACCTTCAGGGCTCCCATTTATAATGATTGAGAACTTCACTGTTGACACGCAAAACTTGATCCAATTCACCCATTTCCTCCCAAACCCCATATCACTCAGAACTTTCCAGAGGTAGTTCCAGTTGACATGGTCATATGCCTCTCTATATCCAATTTGCATAGGATACCTGGTATCTTTTGTTTTTCCCTGGAGTCCACCAACTCATTAGCCAATAAAGAGGCATCCATTATCTGTCTGTCCTTCAAAAAAGTCATTTGGTGCTCTCATTAATCAGTCTCCCCATCACTGTTTCCAATTCATCATTTTTTGGATGATGAATCTTTTGATGTGCATACAAGGTTACCCTTTTCTCAAAAAATGATGATCGATATATGGTGAAGTTCTTCAACCAAAACCTTTAAATAATTAACCTTTGCTTGTTTCCGATGATAATCTATATATGGTGAAGTTCTTCTGCCAAAACCTTTTAATAATTAATCATATTTCATATTCTTCATTTGTGATACATTTGCATAAACTAAATATAGTGCACTAATCTTTTAACAAGAAGAATTCATGACAAAAATATATTTTGAGAAAGATAATTCATGATTGAAGCAACAACAAGTGCACTTTTAATTCATGATAAAAGCACCCAAGGGTGTGACTTAGTGATCAATGAAGTAGGTTAAGAACTATGAAGTTGCGGGTTCAAATCCAAGCTAAGACAAAACAAATGATTTCTTTCCATCTGTTTTAGCCTATCTCGTGGAATTAGTTGAGATGTGTGCAAGCTGGACTAGACACCACGGTTACAAAAATGAACAATCATAATTGAATTATCATACCGACTCAAGACCCCAACATTTTATCTTCAAATTGCAAAAAGAAAATGATAGAATACTTTTGATAGAGAAGTTGTGTATTTATATTTGACCAAGTGAAATTTCCAAAGGAAAAAAAAATTAAATGCATCTCACAAAGTGCCAAAGATAAGTAACTGAAATCCATAAACACTTGTTCTTTCTCATATAGAACCAAAATACACGTGTTCTTTCTCATATAGAATCAGATTACACTTGTTCTTTCTCATATATAATTAGATTACACTTGTTCACCTTCTCTATATCCTTAGGCCATTTCTGGTCAGTTTTCTCTCTAGTGTTGCTATAATGCAAAGGAACGGCTCTTCTTAACGGTGAAATGACCTGGAAGACCCTTGTACTTGACTCATATTGTCACATGGACACCTTCTATTTATGACTTTGCCAATTGAAGACTTAAAGTTATTAAAACATGTTATTCTAAACCGCTCTAATCCTGGGTGTCTCTCAATCATGATTGATGATGTTGATAACACATCACTATCCACATCATATCAAAATTGCAACTTCATTTTTATCATTACAAATACTACTTTTTTTTATTAAAAATATCTAAAATTCTTCTCCAAAATTAGACTTATAAAATTGATTCACCAGAAAAGATGTCTCTCAGGCACTTTATCCCAAAGTAGCCATCGTTGAGGCATTCATGCCAAAATTCGACGTCAACAACTTATTTGGCTTGAAGAGCCATTATCGAAACTAGAATTGAAGTAGAAGTTTCTCTTCACTTTCTTTTGTTGACTTTTTCAATTAGCTAGAATAATTTTTAGTCTTTCCAAGACTTCCATTTTTTCTTCTCGTCTAAGCTTTTTCATCTATTTTGCTATTTAGATCTTATCTTCTTTGATTCTTCTCCCATTTCTTCCCTTGTTATTTTTATATGTTAAAGAGGAAATTAGAGACAACCAAAGTCTTGTTTAGGTATTTTACTACAAAAAGTATTTGAAAATTTGTTATTTAGTGATGGTGAGAATGATTAAAATGGAGGATGAGGGAAAGAAAAGAAGGGGTTAGAAGATGGGTCACGACAGAAACAACAAAAATATGATAGAAAGAAGAGTGTGGAGAGATAGACAAAGAAAGGGAGGGATTCATGATGGGCAGGTTATGAGGAAGAAGGAGCATATACCGCATATAGGGATGGGGAATTCTTTTTTCATTGTTATATTTTTCCTTTAATTTCAATATTTCTCAAATTATTATTATTGTCTTCACTCGCTTTTTAACGTGTGTAACCACGGATTTCATCTAATTAAATAAAATAAGGTCACATAAGTTTGGTCAATGGTCAGAGAGGTTCAAATAATGTGTTTTAAAAACTTCAAGTATTAAGTTGACAAAGTCAAGAGTAGATGGGTCGAAGCGACAATTTGGGAAGTACAAGGACCTTCCAGATAATTTCGCACTTCTTAAACTACTATAAAATTGGCCTCTCCACTCGCTCTTCCTCTCACACCCCTCCCTTTCCCTCTCCATCTTCCTCTCCCTCTCCCTCTTCCTTTCCCTCTCCCTACACCTTCCCCTCCTTCCCTCTCCCTCTCCCTACACCTTCCCCTTCCCCTCCCTCCCTCTCCCTACACCTTCCCCTTCCCCTCCCTCCCTCTCCCTACCCCTTCCCTTCCCCATCCCTTCCCCATCCCTCTCCCCCTCCACTCCCTCCCTCCCCCTCTCCCTCTCCCCATCCCCCTCCCTTTGCCTCTCCCGCTCCCCATCCCCCTTCCCCTCCTCAAGGTATTAAGTTGCACACACATTTCACTTTTAGACTTGCTACTAATTGTTGATCTTTTGATAGATTCAACTCAGATTGCGTTTGAGCTTTATTCGGTAAATCTATTTTTTAATTGATATTTTAGTTAGGTCTGAACTTTTCATAATCAATCAATTTATTTTATTGTTTTTTCCTTTGTTGCCAAATGACAAATTCAACTCGGGATAGGTTTGAGCTTTTCGCAATAGATCAACTTTTTATTGATTTTTCCTTAGTTTCTTAAGTGACAGATTCAGCTCAAGTTAGGATTTAATTTTTTTTCAATTGATCAATTTCTTTAGATTAATTTTTTCTTTGTTGCTCAAGTGAGAGATTCAACTTAGGTTTGAGATTTTCTCGATAGATCTAATTTTTTTATTGATTTTTACGTTAGGTCTGAACTTTTCTTAATCAATTAATAGATCAAATTTTTAAAATGATTTTTCCATTGTTGCTCACATGACAAATTCAAGTCAGGTTAGGTCAGGTCTGAGCTTTTCTCGACCGATCTATCTTTAATTGATTTTTCCATTATTTCTTGAGTGATAGACTCATCTCGGATTAGGTTTAAGATTTTCTCGATACATCAATTTCTTTTGTTGATTTTTTCTTTGTTTCTCAAGTGACAGATTCAACTCAAGTTAGGTTTGAGCTTTTTTCTGTAGAATATTTTTATTAGTTAATTGTATTCTCAACACGTCCCCTCACGTGCGGGCCTGATTCTTTTTCATGGCCAAGCACGTGGAAATTGTTTTTGATATGGGTGGCGGTGAGATTCGATCAAAGGTCCTCTGCTTGCTCTGATACCATATTCAAGTGTGTGACCATCTCATGTAAAAGCTTATGGTCACGCATTTCTACATGGTATCAGAGCAGACATAGATCATGGGATTGAATCTCACCGCCACTCATATCAAAAAGAATTTTCACGTGCTAGGCCCATAAAAAAGAATCAGACTCACACGTGAGGGGCGTGTTGAGAATACAATTAACTAAGTAAAGTGTGACCATCTCATCTAAAAGATTAAAGTTGAAGTGTGTGACCATCTCATCTAAAAGTATAAGTTGTTAGAGAGAACACAAAAGTATTCTAAGCAGATCCAAAAGATAAATTTTATTTATGTAGTTTTACTCTAACCCTAATTGTTTTCTAGTCAACTAAGTTAAATTAATTACCCCAATTAGATTTGCAAGAATTATGAAACATGAGAACCTTAACCCTGTGTTATGAAAGAGTAATGGTTAGAGATGCCAGCAAAAAATGTGTCAATTTATAATTACACGGCAATTTATAGGTATAGATGTAAAAAGGACTTAGTGTCTAGAATTAAATAGAGCCAGTAATTGTATTCTAATCAGATATAACAATGGTGGGATTGTTTCTATTTTTCTAGCTAAAGATCTCGCTTATAAATTACCTATTGCACTACTTTGGAAACTTTAAAGACCTTGAAGTTGCATTTAATTCCTCAATAGCAATCTGATCCCTTTCCCAAGGCAAAAAAAAAACTATATAGTTTTGTTAAAAGTGGCTGAAACTTCTCCTTGAACCCTCACTAAGGAACACAAAAGTATGCACTGTTCTGCAATTTTGAAGCTTCTGCAACTCCCTATAACAGTAAAATCGAAAGATTTGCCACAGCAGATGACATTAACATTAAACCTACTCAAAATGTCATTACCTTTCTATTGGTCAAGATTAGCTAGTTTGCTGACTTAATTAAAAAAATGATTAGCTGGTTCACTTAATCTTATGATTCTCATGAATTCCATCTAGAAGTTAAGAAAGAACATGAAATTGAGAAGTTATTTATCTAGGACCCATAACACTTCTTCTTTCAGTTTGCAAAAGGGGCATCTATCAAGCAGCTCAAGAAACTAAGTGCCGCCCCCGATGCAAAGTCTTCACCTGAAGTGGGTGTAGTTAATGGGATCGAGGCAGTAGGTTTGGCATGTTTGGAGAGGCATGAGGGTGTTGATCTTTGTGGTTGTTTCTCTTTTTCATATTTGCACTATTTACTGCACCAATATCGTATGTTGATGCAGTGGCAATTTTCCTGCAGACCGCTTAATAGAAGAGTCTATTCGCCAATTCATGGAATCTAAAACCTAGCGACCAAAAGAATTAATACAATTCTTATGGCTCTAGTGATTGTTTTCAGCCGGTTTATCACACTAAGGACTGGGATTAGTTGCAAGACGCCTGCATTTATGCTTATCACCAGCAGAAAGACGTGACATTCTTAGAAAATGGGGTGGGCATAAAAAGTCAAATATGCCAGTGCTTGATAGTAAATGTAAACTAACAGAAACAAAGCATAAAATAGGCACTACGTTACCAAGTTTGTGTCTCCTTACCCGAACATGGAATTTCCTTTTCTGCATTTAACTTCTTTTTCGGGAAAGCATAAAGTTCATCTTACACCAGAGCCCAAGTTAAGGAAGAAAAGGAATTCCATGTCCAGGGAAAGAGACACAAGCTTGGTAATGTAGTTCCTATTTTGGTTCTTTGTTTCCGGTAATCCCCTTATCATCAGACACTGGCATATTTGGTTTTTGATGCCAACCTCATTTTCTAGGAACATCTCATCTTTCTGCTGATGATAAGCTTAAACACAGGTGTCTTGCAACTAATCCCCGTCCTCTGTGTGATAAACCAGCGGAAGACAATCACCAGAGCCATAAGAATTATATTAATTCTTCCGGTCACTGGGTTTTAGATACCATGAATTGGCCAATACTCTTCTACTCAGCAGCCTACAGGAAATTTGCTAATGCAACAACATACGAGTATTGGTGCAGTAAATTGTACAAGTATGAAAAAAAAGAAAAAATTGTGAAGATCAATGCCGTCCTGATGCCTCGACAAACACACTAACTTGCCTCAATCCCGTTACCTACACCCAGTTCATATGGAGATGGAGAGGATACAAAAGGAGAGAACAAATATGATATTGCATGAAGATGTGTCTTGTCCTTCCGACCTCTGTCCTTTTCTTGTTCATTTCTGTGTCTTTCAATTTATTATTTATTTTTTAATTTCAATAAAACGATGCTACACATTGGGAAAAAAAATGCTACACATTGCAAAGATTACTTAAGGTTTCAGTATAAAATGATATGCAGAAATTGCTACTGAAATCTGAAACTGAAAAAGAGCTAGATTCAATTACGAAGAAGTATGATTTGCAGCTTCAGATTGTTGAAATGGAATTAGCTCAAAATAAAAAAGATCTTGATACAATCTACAACAAAGTGCACGTGCATAAGTTATGCTTTAGTATATTATCAAAATTTTACATTTCTTTGAACTAGTTAGTTATATAAAAGCCATTTATTAACTACCATTGTTGCATAAAGAACTAGGAAATTTTGATATTTTCCCTTCTATTCAATTATATACTAACAATTACTTAACACAGATAAAGAAACCTATGAATGAGAGGAGGAGCAAGACATTTGAATGATTTCAAATTAAAAAGACGAAACAAACATGTATAGGACAGTGAAATAGATTCTTATTTAGTACTATACGAATATCTGCAGAGAAAATTGACACAGTACTGCTTTGCCACTGAAGGAGCTTGTGATTGAAACATTTTATGCGGGTGGATATTGTATGCTGCAGTGAAAAGCTGAATGGAGATTTGACACTCAAGAACATTCGACTTATATGGATGTCACACCTTCCCAATTCTGCGAGGGAAAAGGTAAAATGGGACTTGAAGGAGGCTGTGATTGAGCTAGGGTACATCAGAAGCGAGAAGCCTGAAACTCCCCAAAAGAATAAGAAGTGTGGCTACTGGCTATCATGGTTTAAAAGCAATGAACTTCCTATCTCACAACAGGAATCAAGACTATCATTAGACAATTTATTGTACTTAAAGCCATAGAGCTATTAGTACCTTTTTCTGCTTTATTATCAGCAAACTATCTATGCTTTGGACCTGTGTTCTCTAGTTTCCTATCAAATATTATGCTATGGACTTCTATAGACTCTATCATCTAGTTGCACTGGCTGCTTCATCTTTGCATCTCCCACCAATATGCAATGTATAATGAGCAGGTTTTTCAGAATGCATCTTACAATAAGTGTATTTTTTTAGAAAGTCTGATTGACTTTCACTAATTTATATTCCTCTATGGGCAGATGGAAGTAAATTTATATTCCTCTAAGGGCAAATCTCCGCTATCGAAAAAATAAACTTTGACCTTTAAATACAGAAAGGCTGCAGGGTCACTAAGAAGCCACTTGTTCTTCGTGGTGCTGTCAGCCAATTTAGCCAATCCATATCTTCTCAGCAGGAAAAAATAAACAGTGTACTATTAGCATACTACATTTTGACAGAAAAATTATCTGCCTAAGAGTATAAGATCCCTAAAAATGGAAAACAAATGGGGAACTAAACCCTTACAAATTAGATGAATTCAATTACCATCCACGGACCCCAATTTCCTTTCTCTTTCAATTCTACTCATAATCCTTATCCATCTGCATCAATTCCATACCAAATTTTTTACCACTACAACAACTCTAAAACCAAACTAGGAAAAGTTGATCTCTAAAAAGTACTAGTTTACTCTAAATCAACAACAACTCAACTGCATCTGGAGAAAAAGTGCCTGTGAACTCTTTGGATTTGGGAGCGCCTCCACCTGGGCCTCCCATGTAATGACCACAATCCTCGTGGTCTCAATTCTAGCCTTTCATCTATTACAAACTTTTTTTCCTCTAGGTAGCCAAAGAATTTATCCTCGAACCCCATGGCACACCAACCACGCCCGTGCTCTTTCTTTGATCATAAAGCCTCTTCATACCTTTATTGGTCTTTCAAACCCCCCACCCCACCCTATAAACTCTTGTTGCTCCTACACACGACTCTCCCTCTGTTAATAGACTTCTTTGTAGCCTCTTCACGCCCTGCCAGAGAGCTCCTATCAGAAACGGATCTAGGATTTAAAGTTTATGGTTCCGAACAATCTCAAATAAGAAAATAAAAAAAGAAGAGAAAATAGCATGGGGTTTTGTTAGAAAAGCAAAATTGAAGTTATTTAATGAAAGAGCTTTATATAAAAGTGACTTAGGGAAATCGAACCAGCGTCAAAAGAGGCCAGTTAGCTTAAGAGGCTTCATTTCTACCACAGGACCAACAGTCCACTTTGTTACTAGGTTCCCAACTAATAATTCTTATACATTTAGTGAATTTCTCAATACAAATACATGACATATGCAGAAGTTACTTGGTTCCCAAAAACCCACACCTGATATACTAAATCCACCCCTGGCTCCAAAGAGAGGCGGATCTACAGTGTAACTATAACCTATAGGTTCATAAGAACTCAGTAGCTTTTTCTCAAGCCCTATAATAACTCATAAATTTCAAATTTTGGATACACCTCTAGCTCCAATTCCTTGTTCTACAAATCAAAGAGGGATGGGCCTAATACTACAACTACATGCCAATCTAGCGCAGCTTCATTTACCCCCACCCAAAACCAAAGGTAAAGGATGTTTTCTTTCAAAATTCAATTTTTCCTTTTTGCTGGGTCAATGAGTTCGACCAGAAACCATATGCTCTGGACCATGCTATTTTTTTTTTAATAACCGTGGTGTTAATTCCACGGGATACCTACCACCTCCCATTACTAGCAACAGCTACCAAATAACTAGACTAATTCCACACCATACCTATCACCTCCCATCAACAACAGGTACCAGAAAACTCTATCCATCAAGGCCAGGAAAAATAGGAAGAAATCACCTATATTTTCGTCTCTACTCGGATTTGAACCTGAAACCTCATAGTTCTCAACTCACTTCATTCACCACTAGGTCACACCCTTAAGTGACTGAACCATGTTATTATGGTAATAATTACAAGCATAAATACTGCAAAACATTAATTCTAATCATTATACTTAGAGAACTATGCTCGAATCAACAAATCAATAACCCAAAATATGATACACAGTAAACAGTAGAAATACATGAAGAATAACATATTGTTTAGAAAAGGGGAAAAAATATGGCGTACCTGCAAATACGACACAGTAGAAATGCGCCAAACTGAGAGAGAGCCCTTGAATTTTTGGGGCTGAAAGAGTTCGGTTCGTTGGTGAAGAAGACGGGTTAACCGTTTTGCCTTTTTATATTCCCGAATCTGGAGTTTCCCGTTAAATTCTTTTTCTTTTTTTTTTATTGTTATCTTAATTTTAGTTTTTCTTTAATTTTATTTGTCTTTGGTTGACTCTGTCTCTCTCGAGCAAGACAAAGAGTGATTAATAAGTTAAGAGGATGTGGTATGATATATTTGATTTGTTCAATAGTTATGTTGTGGGTATTATTTATAGTGATTGGTGGTTATTGTGGGCATACTAAAAGAGATAAGATTAGAAATAAAGATATTCGAAATAAGGTAGGAGTGACCAAATGGAGGATCAGATGCAGGAAGCAGGTTGGAATAGTTCGGACATGTGAAGAGGAGATGCACTAGTGTAGAGGTGTGAGAGATTGGTTACGGATCGTTGCAGGAGATGTAGAGGTTGGTCGAAGAAATATTGGGAAGAAGTGATTAGACATGACATGACACAACTCTAGCTTACTGAGGACACATCCTTGGGTAGAAGATTAGGGAGGACACAAATGGGTAGATGATTAGTTAGATAGTTGAGAGTTATTTTGCTTAGTCTTTCTTATACTAATAGTCATACATAACCTTTGAGAATCTTGTTATTACATTTCTTATATTATTTATTGGCACTTTGATTATTATATTACTTTGTGGTGATGACTATTCCATTTTTAGTGTGTTTGTCATACTTGTTTAGCATTTTTGTCTTGCCTTCTTCATTTTCGTTGTTTCATTTTCAAACTATTTTGTAATATTTTTATTTGAGTTGAAGGTCTATCGAAACCTTTCTATTTTGTTGTGATAATAAGGTTTGCACACACACCACCCTTCTTATACCTCACTTGTGAAATTTCATTGAGTATGTAATTGGTGTATTGATCATGGCTATTGTGGTAATGATGCTTGATATTAATGATTGTAAATGATTGCTAGTGACGGTGATAACTGATTACAATAGAATACAGATATAACCAAAAAACAAATGCAAAGATACTACATGGTTTATTAAGCAAGGAAATACCTCTGAGCATTGGTTTATAAAAGCTAAGAGTATCTTTCCACTGCCCTTCTTTTAACGCCATTGATGCTCTCGCACATAAAATAGGTCTTTAAACGATACGACACAATAGAATTTAACTAACAATCAAAACAAACATTATATTAGTTAAACTAACAATTCAATACAACGGGTAACAACCATCCAAACAAAGTGTTAATGATCTTGTGTCCGTCCAGCTTTGGCGCACCTAGGTATCAAACTATATTGTATTGCTTATTTGTATAGTGTATACTTTTTACGAAAAATGGTCAAAACTATCCTTAAACTATCCAAAATAGCTTAAATATACCCTTAAATTATATTTCGGCTCAAAAATACAATTCCCATCAAACTATTGGGCCAAACCTACCCTTCTAATTAGCGGAAGTATCCTTGTGTGTGTTAAATGCCTCGTGAACACCACCTGGATACCACATGGACTCATTTCATCCTTTCCCTTAAAGAAACAATTTCACCACTTTCCCCTGGGTTTCGCGGCAGATAGATAAAGTGGAGTCGAATGAAATTGCTGGTAAAAATTATGGGTTTGTAATTATCAAATGGGCTCAGAAAATGGTGATAAATGGAGCAAAACAGTTGTTGTCATAGATATGCAGGTATTTCTCTAATTTTTTTTCTGATTCAGCATAATAATACTCAGAGTAACAATCATTTGTTGAGAATTTGTCTATTTGAACTTAAAGGGGGTGAAATTGTTTCTTTAAGGGAAAGGATGAAATGAGGGAAAAAAAGTATAAGGATTTAATTCGTTTATGTGGCAATGGGAGCTATTTGACGTGCAATGTGGAGTTCATGCGGCATCCATGTGGCGTCCATGTGGTATTTAACACACACATGGGTACTTCCGTTAATTAGAAGGGTAGGTTTGGCCCAATAGTTTGACGGAAAGGGTATTTTTGGGCCGAAATATAGTTTAAGGTATATTTAAGCTATTTCGAATAATTTAATGATAGTTTTGACCTTTTTTCCATACTTTTTATAATTTTTGACAAATTATATTGTATAGTTAATGCATATTTCTTATAATTATTAGTTATTTTTATGTAAATAAAAAATGACTATATTTGTTATGAATTAAGTAATAATTATTTTATATATTTAAAACTAAAACCCTTTCTATAATTCTTAATTTTAAATCATTCTCTTAAATTTCGTATCAAATTAAAAGAATAGAATTCAATTGAAACAGTGAATATCCAGTAAATTTGTGAGCTGAATTCACACTGCTTCTCTCCCCCGTTGCAGTTTATCCTCAAGGTATGTACTTGCTGTATTTCGAGCTATATTCTCTCCCCATACACAAAACCCCTTTTCTGTGTAGCTCTCCCTTATAACTGTCATATTTCCTCCTAGCATCAAGATTTGATGAAAAAATATGAATTAATAAATAAAGAAATCATTTTTATGTGTGAAGATTTGTTTTTTTAAGGTAGTTTAGCAGTTGGCTATTGCTGTTTGAATTGATTCTTGACCTATAAAGTTTGATGAACAAATTTAAATAGGAGTATAGAATATCATTTGTATGTGTAGAAATTTGATTTTGAGGTGTTTGGTCTTTGACCCATTTGCAATTTGGACTTTGGATTGATTCTTGGCCTTAAAAATTTGATGAGCAAGTATGAATTGATATGGGGGGGAATCAGTTTTATGTGTAAAGATTTGATTTTTAGGTGTTTGGTCTTTGACCCATTTTCAGTTTGGACTTTGGATTGATTCTTGGCCTTAAAATTTGATGAGCAAGTGTGAATTGATATTGTGGGGGTGGGGGTGGGGGGGATCATTTTTATGTGTAAAGATTTGATTTTGAGGTGTTTGGTCCTTGCTCGTTTGAATTGATTCTGACAATAAATTCGATTAAAGCAAGTATGAATTGATGTATAGAGAAATCACTTTTATGTGTAAAGATTTGATTTTGTGGCGTTTGGCTGCTGACCTGGTTGCAATTTGATGATTTGATTCTGGCATTAAGTTTGATGAACTAGTACGAATTAACGTATAAAGAAATCTTTTGATGTGAAGCAATTTGATTTTGAGGTGGTTGGTTGTTGATGCATTTGCAGTTTGAATTGATTCTCGGGTCTGAGAATGGAAGAGGGTGGTCTGAGTCAAAGTGGAGAAGAACCCAAATCATGGGATGAGCTTTACAATGTCAATCTGATGCCTTCAGAGATTTTTCTCAAGTTCAGAAAAGAAATTGAGGGCTATCGAGTTGGTGTTAACTTGGAGGTACTAATTTCTCACTAACCATCTATGTTAAGTTATCAACAACAAACCCAACGTAATCCCATAGGTGGAGTTTGGGGAGGGTAGAGTGTACGCACGGACCATCTATATTGTTAGTGATATATGAATAAACTACGTCTCAGTTCCAAACCAATTAGGGTTGATTATATGAATATTGTTCTTCCTTGATGCTTCCTTTGTTAATTAGTTTAGTGGGACTATTGTATTTAAAAGTTTCAAGACGTTTTGGGTTACTTTGAGCTTAACTCGGGTAATTGCACTTGTTAGTATGAGTTAATACAAGTGAGCAATCATCTTTTCCGTGGATGGAGAAGGAGCAATTTACTTTTGCAAACAGAGCAAGTAGAAAATTAGTTATTGGTTAGATTTGTATATACCATCTGAAAATTTGGTTGTGGATGTACTGATCATTGGCCATTCAGTGCGTTGCCTGAACATATATAAAAAAAAATTGATGACAAGGGAAACCCCCGCTACCCTTTGGGTGCGCAAAGGGTAAAACCCCTGCTCCTATGCAATAGCTCGCAAACCACACAGGAAAAATAACTTGCACTAGGAAACCCGGTGCGACGAGCTCAACCCAGAAAGCAAACCTGCATCCTGTGAAAGCTGGACTTTATCCTGCAATAAGCCCCATTTTTGTGTTTTCTTCACATCTTTGAATACCTTTTCAAAATCTCACGTGAAACTTAAAATATCAGTTATGTCATTTCACTGTTAACATTCCCTATTTGCTATTGTTAATTGTTGAATAACTATGCTTCAGTCCTAACAAAGTTGTGATCGGTTGTATGAATCCTCACTTGCCATGTCACTCGATTTAAGCTTATCTCAGTGCTTGAGCATGTCCAACATGTTTTACACTGTGATGACTTATCAAAAATTGACTTGTTTTGTGTTGACTATCAACCTATCGCAACTCGTCATTCAAGTTTGAGATCGGCAATATGAGCAAACTCAATATAGAGTTTGCTAATGTTAATGATTTCATACTTCACACATAATCTGTTGTGAGATGGTTGTTGGGTGATATGCGATCTACTTTATTCCTGTCAATTCATTAGTGTAAAAGTTAATGTACAATACTGAAATCTGAATTGTAGACACAATATGCAAATTTACTGCATTAACGCTGTAGTTGTTGCTGAAATCACCTGAAAGGATATTGAGAGCAAGCATTTTAACTTTGTGTCTATGTTGGGTATTTCTGGTTTTAAGTTTTAACTCTTCTTTTATGATGCCTTTTGACTAGTTTTACAATGCCCCATACAATGAATATCTGGCTAAGCTGGTCTTAAAACCATTAGCCCCTGAGCGGAGATGGAAGTTCATATATGAGCCTTTGCATCATGAAGTCCGCCTTCTTTCCAAGAAGATCCCAGTGACAAAATTTCTAAATCTTCAGGTTGAACTTTTTCAGCTTCTTCCCTACACTGTACTATTTCCGTTTCTTATCAGCATAAAAGTTATAGGGTAACCGTTTGAACTTATACAGGTTGGTGTAGGCCATAGCTTTCAGTTGCAGACAACTGGTTGGAAATGGAAGCTCACTACTTGTTTCGGTGGAGATGGTATCTCCAGCATCCGGAATAAAACATCTCTTGGATTATGTCCTGGTGTAGATTTCCGTTTTGGATGGAAAGCAGATTATGTATTTCCAGAAGTTACTGGGCAAGTTACTTTATCCTCATTTGCGCTTCACTTTAAAGAAAATCACCGGCTTCTTATACCTGTAACAATATCTTGTAAGAAATAAAACTGACTGAAACTTGGTGGCGCTTTTACCTAACATGAAATTTGGGTTCCTTTTTCAGGGCTTTAGGCACTGGTGAACCGTTGTTCAATATGAATTCTGGACGACTACAAGCGTCACTGGATAGAGTGGAGGCCATCTTTTCCCAATAAGCACAGTCCATTCTTGGTATCGTCCCTGCTTATGCCTTCTAATCCTGTTCAACTTGGGTGTCACTCAATCTTCCTTCAAAATTATTCGGTGGTCTTTGATTTATCTGAATACTATGATATGAGGATTGCACAATAGATCTGTCTCATCTTACTTTGTACGTAAACCATGCATCTGCCTAGGAAAGCATAAATCACCTTGAGATTTTCATTTATGGAGTTTTAGACACCTCAAGGGACTTCATCATTCATCAATGAAGTTGCTACTTTTATGTTCTTTCCTCGGAAGCCTTACTTTTATGATATCAATTTTTGCTTTGTACTTCTTTTGGGAGATGGGAGGTGGGCAGTCATAGGGAGGAGAACGAAACACAAATATGTTCGGGATTTTAGCATACTGGTGAATGTCCTATTAAGAGTTGGCAAGGGCGAAGACTACTCTCTTAAATGTCTCCTTTCTACAGTGCTGATCCCCTTTAGTTGTTTGTTTCGACTTGGTTGATTGTCTCATTTTTCACTGAAATTACTTCATTATTACCGAACCTGTGTGTATCATCAGCAAGAACATTCTGGGAAATTAGAAGGGGGACTTGCTGCCACTTTTTAGACCTTAGGAGCCGAGTTTATATAACTTTATGTGGTCCACTAGATTATGGTCCTAAACTAGTTTAAAATAGTAGCAGAGCACTGTTTTGTTAGAACTGTATAATAGCATCAGGTGCATAATTTTGAACTTAATTGGTTGAGTGTTCAAGAGTAGTCGACACAATACCACATTTCACCAAGGAGTTTCTAACGAGCATGTAGGAAAGAAGTAGATAGCTCATAAAATGGAAGATATGATCAATCACTGTGGGTTGTACAGCCAAGATTGTACATCATAATGGGTCGTCTTTGACGGGGATGTTTTGTTAAATGATGCTCGTGCTGAAAGTTTGATTATCTCGAGTTCTACCTTACTTAATCTGTTTGCTGTAACATAGGATGCTATCAGTAGGTTCTATCTTGAGAACACATTGAATGTACAGTAATGTTGAAGACATCGTAATTACAACAACAAATGCAGTGTAATCCCATAAGTGGGGTCTAGGGAGGCTAGAGTATATGCAGACCTTACCTGTTTGTTTCTATATATATTTCGTGTTTGATTTATAGGGACATGTAAATAGACTGAAATCGAATTTATCTTCATTTGACGATAATACATTTGGTTTATCTTGTGTTTCATTTGTAGGACATGTTATTGATGATATTGACATTTCCCACCAAATTATCGACCTCCTACAAAATGTTGAAGAAATGATCGAGTGTGAGTTGGCTGACCACAGTTGCGGAAGAGTACCAAAGGAAGGAGGCAGAGGCGGAACCAGGATTTTTAGGCTCATGGCACATATTTCTTTTTCTTCTTGCTAGATCTAAGAAGTCTATCACCACATTAGTTTTAAGGCAAAGAATTTTTATGTCTCCATCAATGAATTAGCCCAGATATATAGTGTGTTAATTTTCTCATTCAAATATTGTTATTGTACTTAAATTCAATTATTCTTGCTTTTGTATCTGTCATCTTCTGTTGTTTATTATGTTTATATTAACTCGAATTATTTTTGCTTTTGTATCTGTCGTCTTCTGTTGTTTATTATGTTTATATTAACTCTTTGAAGCGAAAATTTTGACTCCATTACT
Organism: Solanum acaule; assembly: GCA_036250505.1. NCBI lineage: Eukaryota > Viridiplantae > Streptophyta > Magnoliopsida > Solanales > Solanaceae > Solanum > Solanum acaule. The sequence goes on along the minus strand of JAJOOR010025044.1, from coordinate 5,783 downwards.
AATATTGTAATTTTTATGAGTTCAAAATGTTAGATTGTTGGACTAATATGCTACTAACAATAACAGAGATGAGATATCATATTGAGGGCAAAAGTTAAAAAGAGCACTCCAAAATATAGGCAATTAGTGCAAAATCATTGGTTTTTAATGTTTGCCCACAAATTTTGTGGTATTTAATTTTTGACTTTACACCAAAGTAACAAATAATTTTTGTTCGACATAAATTTATATTTTCATATCATAATATAATTATAGAACTTACTTAAGGCAAAAATTCAGTTCAGAATCTACAAATTATGTCTTGTAAAAAGCATAACTTAGTTCTTATAGAACTTTTATTGAGCTAGACGAAAGTTCAATTTCAAAATCCTTGCCATATGCAATAAAATACTTATGTTCTCAAAGTTACTACCTCCATCCACTTTTAATTGTCATAATTTTCTTTTTAGAGCCAAACAATAATAACTTTGACTAACGTTTAATGATGTATTTTTTCATCATATTAATATACAAAAAAATTGAAATTTATAGTATTTTTCGTAAGTTTTTAAATATCTAAATTTTTATTTAAAATATCAAATTAATATAATCTAATTTATCTTTGAAAATTAGTCAACACCTTTAATAATGTTATTTTTTTTCTTTTTTACTTTTTTCGTATGTATTTTCAAGAATCACCTTAGTTCTTTCCGCCGAGAAGAGCTGAAGGGATTTTCAGGTATAAGTTTCTCCGGCGAACTTCCTGGTGAGAGGAAAGGGAATTTGGGGTTTAATTTTCTCCGGCGAATTTCCCGGTGAGAGGAAAAAAAGGAACTGTTTCTGCAATCAACAGTATGCCAATCAAATGGTAAGGATTTTGAATTTCACTAAAAAGTAACATTATTTGTAGATTTTGGTGTTAGATTAAGTAATTTAAGTGTACAATTTGTGTGTTGCTAGGGTTTTACACTGGCAGCCAAATGCAGGGACAACAGTGAACACTCAAATACTGACAGAAGTATCTCAATGTGTTGAGAGCATTAATGGTGTTAAAGAAGGAAGGTGGAAAGATACTCTTAGTTTCTATAAACCCATGCTTAGAGGTATTTCATTGCTTAATAAACCATGTAGTTTAGTATCTTTGCATTTTTTTTTGGTTATACCTCTGATTTACTGTAAAGGGTAGTCTTTTTTAATTTGGATTCCTTAAAAAGATTGGATTTTTGGGAAGGTTTCATCTTCTATATGGTAAATTATTTATAAGCAAAGTAGTATCTGGAACGATTTGAGTCAAGAATAGAGTAAAATGGTCGAGATTCACATAGCCGACCCCAAGTTTGTATAGTTAATTGATCGATTGGGCCTCTTTTGTGTGGCAGCCTTTCGGGAGAGTGGCAACTCATAGAGGAAATTGGGGTGGGGTGGGGAAGCATTTTGAACATTTACAGGGTAATTATATTACTAAATATGAAGATTTGGTCAAGGATGTGAAGATTTACTGTGTAAAACATTTTAAAAGAAAAGTTAGGACTCCCTTTGAGTTGAGCAGCCTCTAGTGAGACTGAAAAAGGTGTCTTGTCCTTTGGCTTTTGGGAGAAAAGCCATGGACTTCTAGGCTATATAACCGATGAACACATACATTGATATATATATGTTAGTATGAGTTTAAGATATTCATTTACAAGCTAGTTAGGCTTGCTTGATAATGCATATCTTGTGCACTAGTGTACCTGTTTCAATCTCGCATGTCATTTTCTTATAATCAAGAAATCTCTCGATTGGCCCGCTTGTCTACTTATCCACTTTACTACTTGGCTTTTGTCTGTGGCAAGCTTCAAACTGATGAGGTACATCTAACTTACACATTATGCATTGCCCTCTTTCGAGAAAGCAACCTTACATGTCATTTTTTGTGGGTACTTTTGCACTTTAATAGGAGATTTGATAGTGGAGTGATTTTTTTTTATTAGTCGAACAAGCAAATTCAATGGAGTTTCCCCGAGATTTTCTGGGGATTTCACTTCAAGAACAGCCCAACAAGTATTACATGGTAATTAGAGGGCAACGGTTGATCATTGAAGCAGAGTCATCAATTCAGACGATAATGGAGAAGTTGCAGTCATACAAAACGAGGGTTGCACTTAATTTTGAGGTTTGTATTACTGAGATCTGCAAATTATTGTTCTTACTGTAGGAAGATGATTAACTTATCTAGCTTTATCTACAACCTTGGCTTTGTTATGAGTGATATCAGCTGCATGTATTGTGCTTCAATGCTTCGTGAAGATTGAAGAACCCTTTTTTTTTATGAAGTAAGTGATATATAACATAAAGGGCATCAAGAAGAGGCAGAGGAATACAAAAGATGTGAGTTTGACATCTCATTTACAAATGAGTGCTACAAAAACTATAGAGCTGACAAAAAACAAGGAAAAAAGTGCAACAAAACAAAAGAGCTAAGGAAATCCAAATGAAGAAGCCTATTGAAGTTGAAACCCAATCAAAACATCTGTTGTTCCTTTCATTCCAAATACACCAAAAAATGCTAGCAGGTACCATATTCCAGATTTTCCTGATGGTACTGTCAACTTTCTTTGAGCTCCAGCTCACATAGGCATCTCTGACAGAGAAGGGCATAGCACAGTATAATCCAAAAATATTAAAGAACATGTGCCAGATATCTGAAGCTACTGGACAGTGGAGAAAAAGGTGGTTTATGGATTCTGAGGTTGACTGACATATGAAGCACTTGTTGTCCAACTGCAGACCCCTTTTAGATAGGTTGTCTTGCATGAGGCAGGCATCCTTTAAGACCAACCAACTGAATCAGCACACTTTGGAAGGAAGTTTTGTTTTCCAAACTAGTTTCCAGGGGGATAAATTAATCAACATGCTGTTTGAGCACATATCAGCTTAACCAGCCTTGATAGAGAACATCCCACTCTTAGAGCTTTCCCATTTCATTTTGTCCTATTGAGAGCTGGTAGTGCATCTTTCCAGTAGTTTCAGCATTTCTAAGTAACCCTGCAGTTTCCTTCTAAGAATTGGGCTCCATGTATTGCCTTCTCTGCTTCGTGCAACCTAAGAGTCTGGATTCCTTGCTATGAGAAAGAGATTTGGAAAAGCATCCTTAACTCTTAAGTATTGTACCCCCTGCCCATTTTTCAGTCCAAAACTTTGTGTTTGCCCCATCACCAATCTGAAAATAGACATCATTGGAGAGGGCTCCCCAAAGATTGTGAATGCTCTTCCATAATCCTGTGCCATGAGGTGTGCTAATAGCTTTAATGCACCAGTGACTGAATCTGCCATATTTTGCAATAATAATATCTTTCCATAAGGCAGCATCATCTTATGTAAACCTTCAATGACATTTCATCAACATGCTTTTGTTATTTAAGGGTAAGTCTTTGACCCCCAGTCCTCCCAATTGCTTTTGGAAGTGTAACTTAACGTTCATTTCACCAGGTAAATCTTGTGATTAGTGCCATTTAAGACCTTCCACACTTTTATATAACCATTTTACTTTATAAAAGAAGTGAAGATAGAAGAACTTCAAGATGATAATTGTTTAACAGGAGGCTACATGTTTCCTGAAATCAATTATCAATCATAAAATAAAGTTTCAATTCTTATAGAGTTGTGTTATCCAGTTGGTTGGTCATTGGCCAACCATTCATTTGAACTGGTCAAGTTTGTTCCTTGCAATACCAAAAGTATTATATGTTGTTGTGAAGTTGCTTGCTATATCTATGGTGATTCTTAGAAGATATTTTTTGCAGACTTGTCATTGTTTGCCTTGCTTTGGTTTATCCTTCAGAATTCTAAAAAAGGACTTACTTAGCACTACTTCATAATACTCATTAGTGTATTTGACTTATATAGGGATTTCAGTATCAACTTGGTGACTTTCAGCTGCGAGTGGGCAAAGTTGTTACAATACACTCTGAGAACTTGAGGGGAATAGTTATGGAGGTATGAATACCTTTAGATATTTCTTCTCAATTGAATGCTTGTCATGTGGTTAAGCCTTTTTTTTTTAACATAACTATGTAAGATTTCTGTGATCTATTATGCTTTTAATTCTGCCTGGAGAGGAATTCATTTATTGAGCTTTACCTAGAAAAATAATTACTACTTGTGTCCTTTTATTAATGCTAAAAGATGTGACGTACATATTTTCACATTAAAAGAAGCAGTGATGGAAAAAAATGAAGGTACAGTGAAATGGATAAGAATCAGGTCAATAGTTGTTGGTGTCTCTAGGGGCAGCGTGCTTTAGGTATCACATGTGACACTGTGTGGGAACTATCTTGTTGTTCAGCTGATTTCAACTTTGAATAAGGAGAGTTGCTATAGATCGATGGCTAGTCTAAAAATAGTCAAATTATACTGATGTTTTTGAAATGCTGATAGAGACGATGATTATCTCATCAGTATGTACTGTTAGATGGACTGATGTTGCCTAGTTCTTAACTTTTCAGTGTGGTTCTCCACCTTGTTGTAGCATTGCAACGGTACTCCACAAATTTTAAGCAGTTTCTGTTATGAGCATGCTGGCCTTAATGTTTGTTTCTTTTGTAGATGGAGTATCTTCCGATTTCATCATGGGAGACATCGCACCAAATTATGGGTGAATTCTTCGACATATGGCAGGAAGCTCTTGGAAAACGATCATTACCAGGTCATTTTGTGCATGTTGAACCAAATTTTTCAGAGTATGGTCTCTCTGATCAATACACATCACAGCACACAGCTGTACAGTATGCTAGCATCATGGCTCAAATGATAGCAACTGCTCAATCATCACAACCAATGAGAAATTAGAAAGTAGCATAATGTTCTGTTGACAGTATAACATTTTGGCCTTGGTACCTGTTGTATTCTCAACACACAACGACATTAAAAGAAACTGAAGTGTTTTGAAAACCAGGTCATTATGCTGCTGCTACTGCTGCCTTATATAGAAAACCAACGTTAAAGACAGATCTACAAGTAGTAAGAAACTAAAGTGTTTCGTCGATTTTAACCTTGGCCTCAAGCAGAATAGAGATTACTGATATCCAAGAGTGTGCTTTCTTTAAATTATGTTGTACTCTTTTTGTTCAGGAACAAATTCGGAATAAGCAGGTAAAACGCGATGTCGATATATAGCTACTCCTTATATACTTGCAACTAAAACCCAGAATCTCAGTACAGAGCAAGCTTAGAGGTAGTATGGTTTCAAATCAGTGTAATTTCTTTTCCTTTTACTGTGTGAGATGAAAGGGAAATGCTTGTTTTTTGTCTGAAGAACTTTATGGACTTTGGAGAGTAAAAGCTGCTTTCTTCAATTATTTTTTTTGCTCAAAAAGGATATATATTATACATGTTAATTACTATAGAATTTTTTTATTAAACTTGAATCATTTAGATTCCATCACCCTTAAAGATGGCAATTGGCGGGTGGGACGGAGTGGGGAAACTCATAAATAGGGTGGGGACGGGTAATTAATCGTTGAATCAAAGAAGTAAAAAAAAAAATCAGAGAAAAATCTAATATAACCCTATATAAATTTAATTTTAAGTGTGCGACTTTTATGAGTTCAAAATATAGATCGTTGGACCAATATAGTAATAATTGGTAAGTGAACCCTCCAACTTGGAGTATACATTACTCTTATTTAGAAGTGAGAGTTGGAAAGGACCAACACTGCATTAATACTCTTGTACAACATGCATACAATTTTGTACATTAACTTTTCACTGCATTAATTAGTTGTACAACGTGCAAAAAGAATTGTACATTAATAGAAGGACTAACA
>JAJOOR010025043.1:0-30888 GCA_036250505.1 Solanum acaule | reverse complement strand
TGAATTCAAAGAAGTGGTTGTAATTTTGAAGTGACAAGTTGTCATAAGGGTAAAATTGTAACTTCACTGTGCTAATCATTGTTGCCTTAATCTGTGTGTCATTTCTAAAGTGGACAACTAAAAAGGGACGGAGGGAGTAGGATGTATAACTAATGCAAAGCATTGGTTATACATAGGTTGGAAAAGAGTACCAAACAAGGCACTAGTAATACACAAGGCTAATGCATGCATTATTATTTTTAATACACTCTACCAAACGACTCCTAAATGGATAAATGTAACATATCTGACCAAATCATAAAGTTGATGCTACTTTGTGACTGTCTGAAATCCTCTACTAAGATAAGTTGCTAGGATAAACTACTAGCTAATTTTAATTGTCTGAAACTGAAACACTAAATAACAAAAGAAAACATAGAGGTTGTCCTCGAAAGATGAGGACTGACAATCACTGTGATGTAATTCTCACAAGGGAAATCACAATAAGATGCGGAAATCGAAAATACAAGAAATAAAGGATAGATAGATCGACACAAAAAGAGGAAAAAAAAACAACCTAAGGGTATATTAAACACAAAGACCTCACTTCGTTAATCCAACAAGAAACGCCTAACTCTTACGAAGACCTCGAGGAAATCGATATCCCAAGCAACCAATGTTTCTAAACAAGGTTCAACAAAAGCTTAAGCCAAGCTTTCAAACACTCAAACATGAGTTTCAGGTTTTCAACCACAATATTCAAACAAGTCTAAGTCTAAAATGAACCTAAGTTGCCTATTTATAGTTTTGGGGCTTTATTACATAAATGGGCCCAAAAGTGACCCAAAATGGCCAATGGGTGAGCTAAGTCGGGCTCGCCCAATCCACTTGGAGACTCACTCATTGGGTTGGTGAGGGATCCTGCTCCAAGCTGGGTTTTGCAACATTGGGCGAGCTGTGATCATCTCCCAAGTCATTGGGCGACGCGCCAATGGGTTTGGCGATGGATCCTGCTCTTGTCAACAACCTGTAACTTTGGGCGGCCAGGGAAGGTATTAGGCGATGCGCCAATGGGCATCCTGTCCATTTGGCGATGGATCCTGCTCTTGCCAACACCCTATAACTTTGGGCGGTCTGGGAGTCATCGCCCAAGGCATTGGACGACGAGCCAAAGGGCCTCCTGCTCGCCAAAGTACCAGTGTTGGCCACTCTTTTCTGTTCACTTTCCCAAGCGATCTTCTACGCATGTGACCCTTTGTTTGCCACCAATACAATACCAAGAACCTCCAGCCTTGTGAACAATCCATCAATACTTTGAAGTTCGTGAGTGGATGGCTTTGAGGCAGTCTAGATTGCATCATTCTCCCCTTCTTGGAAAGGATTCGTCCTCGAATCCAAATCTTGCAAAACCATAGGAAAGCAAACAAGAACAAGATCCTCATGGCATGAGGGTTAGCGTTAGCAATAGCAATTTCATCACCATGCCAATGATCCACAAATTTAACATATAAGCAGGCATCAGAAATATCAACAAAGGGTTTGTAACACATAAAAGTAATAGATACTTGGCTTCTTAAGAAACTTAGACAAAAGGGTAGAGCGTAGGAACCAATACACTTAAACAACCTCATATGTAAGCCCTCATTGGTTCCACATTCAACCAAGCACAAGGCCTCCCTTATGTCAAGCAACATATGATACTTGTCAACTAGACCAAGCATCACCACACAAGTGCCACAAGTCCAATTACTACCAGGGTCAAATGGAAAGGAAATCCATGGACTTGGATTAAGTACTCCCCCTTTTGATCGATTGGCACCCTCGTCTTCCGACAACATACTCCACTCAAAAGCGTGAGCATCATCATATGTAAACTAGTAATAGAGAAATGTGTCTCGTAAGTCAAATTCCTCTAGGGTGTTTTCATGGGTATGACTACTAATAGATTCAAACTCATGAGTCATACCATTGACAATTAAAACACACCAAGAAAAAGAGGAAATGGGTAAACAAACACCACCTTCCTCCTCATCACATTTATTCCCCACAAGAGTATTCTCATCTTTTAAGAAGAGATTTCCATCTTTGGAAGGAAAAGTTTCATACCATAGTGGGTTATTATAGCAAGTATGGTTATCAAGAACTATACTACTCTCATGACTCTCACCACTAGGTACATCACTAGGAGTGATTTCATCATCTTCAAATAAGATATTTTACTTAAAGAGGGAATGATCAACCACCAGGGAAGAATGAAAACATGCAAGTTCACCCTGAAAAAGACACACATCATTCTTCGAAGCATTTTCAAGCACATGATCTCTATGAGCAAAGCAAGCAATCATATCTTCCACAAAAGATATGCTCAAAGAGCCACTCCTATTCAAATGATCAACAATATCATTAGTACCACCAAATTTAGGTATCTTAATCACATCACAAGAACCCTCAATCAATGAACTACACTCACAAGCAGGTTGATCAACACAATTATCACAAGATAATGAACTATCATTCAAAGCATGGGTGTCAACACTAGGTGGACACAAATCGATCTTACTAGAAGAATCAATTCGGTCATCAATAGGATAACTATTATATCCACATTCTCAACAAGGACATTATCAACGCATGGTAAATAAATATTAGGTTCACTTAAAGACAAGCTATCATTTACACTTTGTTCATTTTCAATGGTTAAAATGTTAATTTTATCTATTGTACCTTGATGCCCGCAAGAAAGATCTTCTTTAACTTGGATGTTGGGACATCCCACAAGTGTATCCCTCAAAAAGGCTTCACTAGGATCCTACAAAAGGAAAGTAATAGAATGGAGTGGGGAAGAGTTAGATGGATTAGTTTGCAACTCATGATCCTTATATGAGGTAAGGATCAATGAACTTTCGACTTCCACGTCCTTCCTTATCTCTTTATGCTCAGCCAACAACACCTTGGCCTTTCCCTTCAACTTCCTCATTTCTTCTTCTCATTGGCCCTCAGCCTCCACATGTCCCTCCTCCTTCTTCATTTTATCCTTCAACTCATCCATCTTTCGATACATCTCTATGACTTGGGATGGTGACATTGGCTTAAGGACATACTTACATCCCATCGACATGACTGTATAGGCGTTGTGTCTCCCATCATGTGTTATCGCATGGCTGTGTTGCCAAAGTCTCCCGAGTAGTACATGACTAGCTTTCAGGGGAATCACATAAAAAAGGACAACATCTTGGTATTTCCCAATTTGAAACTTAATCAACACCTGTTTATGCACCCTCAATTCCTCACCCTCATTCAACCATTGAAGTTTGTAAGGCTTAGCAAGCTTAGTGGTGGGGAGCTTTAAGAAGTCCACCATAGCGGCGCTAGCAAGGTTGGCACAACTTCCACTGTCAATGATCAAGGTACATACTTGACCCTGGATGAGGCACTTGGAATGGAATATATTCTCTCTTTGATCTTGATTTATCATGGCCTTCTTAGGTATAGTTCGCCTTACCACATACGTTGGTAGTGTTAACTCTCTTTCTTTGGGCCAAGTCTCATCCTTCACTTTGGTCAGTCTATGATCCATCATGGATATACGATCTGTCAAGTCGGCCATGGTACCTAACAATAAGAAATACTCAACAAAATAATAAACAACGTTAGCATTAGTAAAATGAACTCACAATCACTTGTGTTTACACACCTTTGATTGCCTCTCAAATTGGTGTGGCTAATGTTGAAGATTGCTTATACTCGGTTGATCACAAAAGAGTCAACTCTACTCTTGGCTAGAATGGAATTTTGTTTAAAGAAAGATGGATGACTCGATTAAAGCAAATGGACTTGAATCAAGAAGTTAACTACGAAGTAAAACGAATAAAAGCACGAAAAGAAAAGGCACTAACAAAGAATAAGTGAATTCAAAAACCAATAGTCAACAAGTAGAGTAGTTACGAGTTGAAAATTAGTTTAGGATTCTTGACAACGAACTAGAATCAAAAGAAAAGAAACTAGGAATTAGAACCTGAGAAAAGGGTCATAAAACGAGTTTCCAATCGCCAAATGGCCTGTTTTCTTCGCCAAACATGAAGTTAAGCTCGCCAACTTGAAGATTGGTTCACCAAACTTGAAAATTTACCAAGGCAACTTAGCGATCTTGGTGGAAGTTCGGCGGTGCACCGATTGGACTTGGTGAACCAGGCTTAGTCCGCCAAATTTTCCAGTAGCACCCTCCAAAATAAGGTCAACTTGGCGACCTAGCTTCCCAAAGGGAGAGGCGCCAAGTGGACTGGGAGATCCAATTCGGGGCTCGCCCAATGTTCTCAATCTGCACCTGCACAAGTCTGAAAATTGAACCTATGTGGTCTCCCCTCTGCCCTTGTCCTTTAGTATTTACCTTTTTTGGTAAATTCCCATTATACAAACACTTTTATACTTTCTCTTTCTTCCCTTTTAGAATCAACTCTTTCTTTTTAGAAGATTCCTTACTTGAAGATTTGAATGTTCTTCAAGAACTTCAAGAACAAGATGAAGACCCAAAATTAAACCCTCTAAATTTTTAGCTCAGAATTTCACGAAAATTTAGATATAGGCTCTCCTTGATATAGGGAACAAACCCCAATTTTTTTAGCCTTCAATTCCTTGCCAAAACTTCCAGATTTCAAAACCCACTTTGTCTTCTTCAAGCTTCTTCAACCTTCAATGGTGGTTTTTCAATAGTGCACCAAACCCTTTCAAATCTCATCCCTAGACTCAAATAAGGTTAGGGAACACTAATCCAACCTTGGAAACATCAAACAAGACACAAATCATCAAACCTATTTCAGAAATTTTCACAAAAAATGTTTTGAACACTTTTTTTGTAGCAACAAAACCCAAGACTAGAATCGTAGGAACGAATCTAATCGAAGCTCTGATACCAAATGATGTAATTATCACAAGGGGAATCACAATAAGATGTGGAAATAAAAACTACAAGAAATAAAGGATAGATAGATAGACACAAAAGAGGAAACAAATAGCAACCTAAGGGTATATTAAACGCAAAGATCTCACTTCATTAATCCAACCAGAGGCACCTAGATCTTACGAAGACCTTGAGGGAATCGATATCCCAAGCAACCGGCGTTTCTAAACAAGGTTCAACAAAAGCTTATACCAAGCTTCCAAACACTCAAACATGAGTTTCAGGTTTTCAACCACAATATTCAAATAAGTCTAAGTCTAAAATGAACCTAAGTTGCCTATTTATAGTTTTAGGCCTTATTACTTAAATGGGCCCAGTAGTGACCCAAAATGGCCAATGGGCGAGCTAAGTCGGGCTCTCCCAGTCCACTTGGCGACTCGCCCATTGGGTTGGCGAGGGATCCTGATCCAAGCTGGGTTCTATAACATTGGGCGAGCTGTGATCATCGCCCAAGTCATTGGGCGATGCACTAATGGGTTTGGCGATGTATCCTACTCTTGTCAATAACTTGTAACTTTGGGAGGCCTGGGAAGGAATTGGGTGATGCGCCAATGGGCATCCTGTCTATTTGGCGATGGATCCTGCTCTTTCCAACACCTTGTAAATTTGGGCGGTCTAGGAGTCATCGCCCAAGGCATTGGGCGACGCGCCAATGGGCCTCATGCTCGCCAAAGTACCATTGTTGGCCACTCTCTTCCATTCACTTTTCTAAGCGATCTTCCACGCATGTGATCCTTTGTTTGCCACCAATACAAGCCCAAGAACCTCCAACCTTGTGAACAATCCATCAATACATTGAAGTTCGTGAGTGGATGGCTTTGAGGCAATCTGGATTGCGTCACACTACTACTCAACTAATCAAAAATTGTACTAACCACGACCTGTATACTGAGCATCTGAACCTATATTATAAAATAATATAGCGCGGGATAATATAAGGCCAATACTTTGAATGTACTGAGTATGTGAGATATGCAATACAATTCTAATAAAAATAACATGATAAGTCTAAGATGTTGAACTGAATATGCGACTAAACTATATGAATTAATGCAATGACCAAGTAAATCAACATGCAACTGATAAGTGCTGAACAAAAATAAATGAATACAAGGTCAATGTAATAATTTGAGACTGAATTATGGGAGGTACTAATAACCGACATACTTCGTCTAAGCTAAACAGACTCTAACACGATCCAAGTAAAAGGGCGCTTCATACCTTCCATAGGGTACAAAACTAGTTGACGTGGATGTACTAAACTAATGTCCAATGGACTAAGGTGTCAAGCATGAACTAACGAATGACCCTTTATAACATACAATGGCACATAATTTTAGTAATTAGAGATTGTTGCTAATGGTCTCAACCTATGCTGACGGGTGAGCCTTTTTCCTTACGTCTGCTTTATGCTAAGTAATACTCCAGTGAATTTATGTTGATAACCTAAATAATACTGATATAAAACTTAAATAACTCATAAATACTGATTATTGATACATAAGATAGACACCTGATCGGGGAACGCGACCTCGATCACCGAATATTACAACACAAAAGGGGTGATTACTCAAGCTAAAAAGGCGATGGAGAGGAGTGTTTGGCACGTTGCCAACCTGGTCGGCGATGCTCAACTTATACCGTCGAATGACCCTGAAGGCCAAAATTTGAGAACGTATAATTGATTTTTAGAAAGAGAAAAATGTAGGCTGACATTGTTAGACTCTGGTTTTTTGACTGAAACATTGTTTTTTTATGTTTTTGAGGAGAATTTGGAATTGGGTTTGATTTTAAGTGGATTCCAAGCATTATAAAGACTTGATTTGGGTTACCCAACTGATGGAAAGTCTAGTTGGTAAACTTTTCTTGCTTTCATTATGTGTGTCTAAAACCCTTATTCTTGGAGATGTGATTATGTGATTAATTGTCTAAATTAGCTTATGGGTGTTACTAATTACTGATTTGATTGCTTTTTTGAAGTGGGTTCGATTGACAATTGAGTTTTAACTCATGAATTGTATTTTCAAATGCACTCTAGTTTAGGATTCTATACTTTCTTGAGAAAGAGGTTTTAGAATTAAGGTTGTCAATTGATGATTGTAGTGATTGGGTTGTTGTGGGTTCAGCGTGAGAGAGTAAATCTTAATTCGATCGTACCTATCTAGCTCGAAAGAGTGGGTAAATTGAGGTTTTGGGTTGTTTATAGTATGATGCTTGTTGAGGTTCGAGAGAACTCACCTGATTCATGGTAGTTGATCGAGAGATGGCTATTACATCTAAATCCTAGCCTACCCACTAAGGTTCAGAAGCTTTTGGTAATTAGTAAACACCCGTACAACGAAATTGGTAATTAATCGATCACATCCCCTAGAATTCATCTCTAATTGTTTACTTCCCTATTTTATAGTTGTTAATTGTCACTCTAAACCCCCCATTTGTCACTTGTGTCAACCCTTGCAATTTACTTCTATTGTTCTGATAATTTATATTCCTACTATCAATTAGAACATGTTTATAACTTTGTAATTAAATTATCTACTGTATCACTCCCTGAGGGATCGACCCCAACTCTGCATTGGGTTTACACTGGATTGCGAACTCCTACACTTAGTATTGGATGAAGTGTAGTTGAGCGTTATCACCTTACCGCCTCAAACTCATGACACTGTTCTTGCTTTAACACTGGTTCAGCTTCACGGCAGGTACCACGGTCCGTGGTAAGGACTACGGCCCGTAGAACCCTCTATGGTCTTCACTTGGTTATTCCTGCTCTTCATCTTCTCAAGGCCCAGCACTGCCTCACTTTCGAGAGCTCAACCACAGACCGTAATGAAGTTAATGGTCCGTGAAGTTGGCCGTGATCTTCACTTGGTCAACATCAGTTCTGCGTTTTTTTCTACTTTTCTATACAACCCATATTCTGCCTACACATTTAACAAACCCATCAAATAATCCAAAATTTCACTTAATTCCAGTATTAGATCATAGTTATTAAGCATCAAATTGTGCCACGATTTCACGGCATATCAGCACCCTCAACTTAGAACCATTACTTGTCCTTAAGTGATGAGAAAAACAAATACAATCAGCCCTCAATTCATTTCCAGATTTATGACACTACACAACAACTATTTCAAGTACAATTTGTATCCCAAACCTTTGAATCTAACATGTAAGGATCAATACTTGACATCTCATTACTCACAGTCAATCATGCTTATATCTGCGAATTATCAGCTCACACAATCTACTTTCAAATGCAACCACTGTGTCCTCACACCAAAGAAGTCCCTCGCTCAATATGGTAGGGACTGAGTACTACGCTCACGCTCTCAATGAACTTCTAACACTAACAAAACCTACCATAGGCTTGCCCTTACTTTCTACGCTTTATCTTTCAAACACGCGGAATAGGATAACTGTAGGACTTTATTGGCTTGTAACATAGGCTCGGGGATAGGGAATGGATATTTGGTTTCGTGAGTGACTAATCCCTTGGTTTTCCAAAGTTTCATTTTCACATACTATTTTTTGAGTGATTCCCTCTTTTTCTTTATTTTAGCCCGACCCAGTAGCTATTATTTTCTTTTTCTTTTTCTTTTCTTCTTTTTCTGTTCTTTTATCTCTTTTTTATATGCAATTTTGATATGCACTTAGCTCACTGGTTGAACCTTCTTTTTCCCTTTTTCTTTCTGTTCGGATTGCAATCACCCTAAACTTAGGCTTTTGGCCTGAGTTGTGATATCGTACCTTCGGAGAACCAAGGATATGATATATGTTGGGTAAGAACAAATACTGATTTAAGGCTCTAATTGGGTTCAAGTGTTAGCTTTTCATTTGGTTCTTTTATTTTTGGATTTTTACTAGTTTAACAACAATGGCCTACTGATCCTTTCCTATCCGGTTATTCTCAGATTCAAGCAAGACTACTTAGGAAAGTTCTAGTTTCTGCTCCTAGTGTTAGACTTCAATCAAAACTTACACACACACTACACATGATTGCATTTTTTTTAGTTTCTTGGTTCACCAATTAATTGGTCAGATTAGCAACGTTCAACATATCAGTATCTAAGATGTCATCTAAAGATCCTAACAGTCAAACTCAGATTCAGGTCCTCAATTGTCGCAAATTAGCTGCTACACAGCTCAACACACAAAACACCCAAAACAGTAATACACAGAGACAACCTTAATTTTTTCTAACAGCTATGGCAGGTTGCTCACCACCCCCTCCCCAAATAAAAAGGACTTTGCCCTCAAAGTCAATACAGAACAATAAAACACATAGGCTATGAGGAGGGGTCATACCTACGACGCTCTAGGCGCCGATCGTCAGATCAACATTGGTACCCTTATCAAAGGGTGCACTCTCAGAACTCGGGACCTGATTAGTTTGGTCCTCACTAGTCAGAGCAGGTGCCCCACTACCAGAAGCTCCAACTAAGGTTGCATCTCGCTGTTGCTGTTCAAGGGCTTTCTTTTACCGAGCTTCCCTCTTTAATATTCTATGAGCTCTCTTTTGTGTTTTCTCTTGCCGGACTTACTCGTGGGGGGTTCTCCCAAAGATCATCAATTGATTGAGTGGAGGGTACCTGATTTAGCATTTTCATTAAAGATTCAGAAAATATCGGAGTGGGTACCTGTATTGGCTTTTCAATCAGTTTAGCAATCTAAGTTCTCATCTCGGCTAGCTGTGATTTGAACTCTTCAGTATCTACTGACTCGGCAGCCTGGAATCGATCTTGGACAAGGTTCTCCAAACCATCCAAACTGTCTTTTAAGACAGCCATCTCTTTCCTCACCTCATCTTTGATCTCTTTTTTCACAGCTAACACCTTCGTCTCTATCAACTGAGGCATCTGGAGCACAATCTGGTCTACCAATGTCCTAGTCTGGTGCTGATCTGCAACCAATTTCTCAAGAAAAAGCATAGGGATAGTGACAAAGGTACCTGGAGCCTGGGAGGCTGAAGCTGGAGGTGGTGTTGCCTCTGTGGAAGGCTGTGATAACTCTCCTTGTTGTGGACCTCTATCTGCATGTGGGATACACCTCTCCACCTGCGTCGAATACAGATGTTAATACTGGATAATGAGAGAAGCAGCTATGATAGAGGATGATGAATAGATCCGTGATGATGATACCATGGTGATGTATGTGACTGCCCATGAACCTAATCTGGCACGGAGACTACAATTGATTGTTTGTTATCGTTCCATGTGGACTATGAACCGGTCCAAAGAATTTTTCAACAATGGGATTGTGAACAAGACTAGCGACTTCAAGACCTGGGCTTCCTGAAGCCAGCCTATGATACATTCTATGGTTCATGGAAGGATTTCGTGAATTTAGTTATGAAGTTAGGCGATTTTAAAAACATACTTGAGATTCTAAACGCACTCTATAGACTTTTATTATTTACACTACCCGTACAATATCCTCATATATCTAAACATGCAGTTGGTTATGTACTCTAATATCAACGAGCATCATCTACGATCTGTAAACCTAACTATGAATCATGTATAGGGCTCGTAAACAAGTTCTACGGGGTAAAATTTTATTTGAGTTTCACAAAAAAATCCATGGACCGTGGATTGAACAATGATCCATAAATCAAGCTCATAGTTCCTCGTGCAACTTGAATTTTTCTAGATATTTATGGTAATACCTACATACTTCACAACCATTAGGACTACCCTATCTTTTCCCTGATTCTAAGCTAAAACTACCTTTAATCTAGCCTATTCTATGCTATGAAGAAATCTAAAAAGATAACAATTTACAATGAATAAAAACAAAACATCTTGGGTTGCCTCCCAAAAAACGCCTGATTTAATGTCACGGCAAGACGCATCCTTCTTGGTTACTCAATCTTCATAAAAGGCCCATCATTTCATCAGCTTGATTTTCTTGGAAGTGCCCATGTAAGCTTTTACTCTTTGCCCTTTCACTTTGAACCTCATTACCTCATTTTCCAATTCAACCGAACCATACCAAAATACTTGTACCACTCGAAATGGCCCCATCCACTTTGATCTTAAGTTGCCAGTAAATAAGCACAACTTTTAGTTGAACAGGAAGACATATCTCCAGGTGAAAAATCTCGTTTTTCAATAATTTGGTCATGATACATCTTCATCTTCTCTTTATATAAGGCTGAAATTTCGTACGCTTTTAGTCAAAATTCTTCAGGCTCATTTAGTCTATTCAAGCTATGATATGATTCATCTCCTTATTCTAGATTTAGCAATTTGAGCGCCCATATGTCTTTGTGCTGTAGTTCTACACACTGATGATAAGACTTCCCAAACACAAGTTGATAAGGAGACATACTTATTGGAGCCTTAAATGTAGTTTGATATGCCCATAATGCGTCATCAAGCTTTTTCAACCAATCTGTTCTATTAGCATTTACAGTCTTTGCCAGGATTTTCTTAATATCACAGTTTGAAACTTTGACTTGTCTACTAGACTGCGAATGATAGGGAGTTGCTACACTGTGTCGAACCCTATATTTCTCAAGCAATGCTTTGAAAAACCTACCAAAAAAATGGGAATTTCCATCACTTATAATTTCCCACGACGTACCAAATCTAGAAAAGATATTTCTTTCTAGGAATGTTGTGACACTCTTCCCTTCATTGTTAGGAAGCGATATGGACTCCACCCATTTACACACATAGTCAACAACTACAAGTATGTACTTCATCCAATTATAAGTCACAAAGGGACCCATAGACTCAAGGCTCCATACATTGAATAGGTCAATTAATAGAATAAGGGTAAGTGGGAGTTCATGTTTCCTTGAATCCCTCTTTCTCTTTGAAAACAATCACAAGTTATTATGAAATCATGAGAATCTTGGTGGATAGTAGGACATTAGTATTCTCATTGAAATTTTTTATGGGCAGTCTGGATACCATTGTAATGACCTCCAACAGGAGACGAATGACATGCTTCCAATATACTCATAATTTCTACCTCAAGTATGCAGCGAGAAATAATCCCATCAGAACACATACAAAACAAATATGGTCCCCCCTAAAAACTTCTTCACAAATGACATAAGCTTTTCGCGTTGGTGAAAAGATAAATCTGAAGGTATCACATCACTCACCAAATAATAAACAAAATTTGCGAACCACAGAATGAGATCATGAGTTACCACCAAAATTGCTCATCCGAAAAAGTTTCATCGATCTCAACCCCATATGATAATATCAACATTGCTTCTTCCTCTAATCTGAATAAGTCATAGGCGATTTGATTTTCAGTTCCTTTTTGGTCTCTAAACTCAAAATCAAAATCTTGCAACAACAATAACACCCAACAAATTAGTCTCGGCTTAGCATCCTTCTTTTCCATAAGGTATGTCAGTGCTACATGATCAGTGTGCATGATAACTTTGGTGCCAAGCAAGTAAGATTTGAATTTCTCAAATGTGAACACCACGACAAGCAATTCCTATCCAATTACTATGTATTATCTTCGAGCCACATTGAGAGCATTGCTAGCAAAGTATATGTGATGTAGAATCTTCTCATGCTTCTGCCCTAAATCTATGCCAAGTGCCACCCCACTTGTATCACATATAACATTGAACGGTTGGGTCCAATATTGTGAAATAATGATAGGTGTAAAAATCAACTTCTCTTTCAATCCTTCAAACACCTTCAGATAGGCCTCATCAAACACAAACTTCATCTTCTTCTCGAGTATCTTACTCAATGGGTGTGCTAGTTTAGAGAAATTTTTCACAGATCTAAGGTAAAAATTGGCATGTCCCAGAAAATTTTTTACACCCTTTACTCAGATAGGTTGGGGCAATTTATAAAACACCTCAATTTTTGCTCGATCAATCTCAATATCTTTACTAAAGATCAGGTGGCCAAGAATTATACCTTCCTTCACCATAAAGTGACACTTCTCCTAGTTTAGCACAAGATTACATTCTTCACACCTGTTTAATACATCACTTAAATGAGCCAAACAATCATCAAACGAGTCACCTACCACTGAAAATGTATTCATAAAATAATTAATTGTATCTTCCACCATGTTTGAGAAAATGACTATCATACAACTCTAAAAAGTCGCTGGTGTATTTTACAACCCGAATGATATCTTTTGAAAGAAAACATTTTTTTATGGGCAAGTGAAAGTGGCGTTCTCCTGATATTTGGATGCGATTGATATATGATTGTAGCTTGAATAACCATCAAGAAAACAATACCATCCTTTACCAGCAAGATGGTCAGACATCTGGTCCATGAACGACATTGGGAAGTGTTCCTTTTCTATCCAAGCATTCAACATTCTATAATTGATGCACACTCTCCAACCCATGACTGGCCTCATAGGAATAAGCTCATTTTTAGCATTAAGAACCACAAGGATCCCTCCAGTTTTTGAACACATTGAAAGGTCTTACTCATTAACTATATGGAATCACAATATCCTTCTTGATGACTTCTTTCAAAATGGATTAAGTCTCCTCTAATGCTCAATACTAGGTTTACAGTCTGACATGAGTTGGATCTTTTGAGAACATATTCCCGATGGGATGCCTATAATTATAGCAATAGATCATCCAATTTCCCTCTTAAAACGTATCAACACATATATCAATGCCTCTATTTGCTTTTCATTTAAATCCATAACTATGATGATCGACAAGGTATTGTTCAAATCCAGAAAAACATATCATAGATGAGAAGGAATGGTTTTTGTTCTAATGGTTGAGGCTTATCAATGGAAAGATTTGCAAGTGGGGTTACCCTATTCTTTAGATCCAAGTCAAGTTTCTTTGATCCATAATTGTACTTTCTCATACCACCAAGTGCACTAAAAAGCTCCTCATACTCCCCAATGTGCTCTCCATCAAAATTCATAATCACTACCGCTAATGCCTCAATACCTAATATTTCTTCAATAGGGACCACAAGTTATTCTTCACTTGTTAATTTCACGACTAACACCACTTTGAGATCATTTTGATGCTTCATCAACTAATAGATATTGAAAGTTATCTCTTAATTATTCAATCTAATTTCATATCTGTTCATTCTCCATATCAACTAAAGCAGGCCCAATGGAAAGGAATGGTCTCCCTAAGATGATAGGCACCTTAAAATCAATCTCATAGTCCAAAATTACAAAGTCTTCAGGAGAAATGAATGTCTCAACTTTGAACAGAACATCGTAAAGGAAACTAATTGTCTTCTTGATGGTAAAATCTACCACGAATAGCCACATTGCAGTTGGTTTGGGGGCTCCTAAACCCAACTGTCTGAATACTTCTAGTGGCACCAAATTTATACTAGTACCCAAGTCACATAGAGCTCTAGTAAAATGTAATGCGCTAATTGTCCATAGAATTGTGAATGCCCCATGATCCTTTTTTCTTTTAGTAACGATCTGGTGGCTATGGCACTACAATGTTGCAACTTATCTTCCCCTTCAATACTCATGACCCTCTTTTTAGTTACTAGATCTTTCATGAACTTGGTGTAGCCTAACATTTGTTCTAGCTCTTTGATCAAAGGGACATTTATTGAGAGTTGCTTCAACACTGAGATAAACTTGTGATATTTTCCCTCCTTGGTTTTCTTAAATAATCTCTATAGAAAGGGTGAAGGAGGTTGAGGCATGAGAGTTGCCCCATATGTTCTTCCTTAGTATATTCAGGTTCTTTTGGTTTCTCCACTACATCGACATTAGGGGATCCATAGTTTGCTTACCACCTCTTGTAGTTATTGCTATAATTAGCCCATCAATTTTTGGATTTCGGACTGTATTACTTGGAAGTGTTCTTTATGGCATTAATTTAGGGTTGTAGATATTTGACCTAACTACTGCTCAATATGTTTAATGGTTGTAGAATGAGACTCAACCTTAAGACTCATCCCCTATATGTCTTTTCAAATCTCTTTAACATTCTCATCAGAAGCTTCCACTTTCTTAAGCACCTTGGTCATCATATCTTGAAGCCTAGTGAACCCTAATCATCCCTCGTGATAACATGGTTGGACATATACACCATTTCTATCTTGGCCCCTATTTCTATCATTATACCCATTCCTATTGAAGTTCTTATCCAAATTATAGTTGTTGTTCCGATTGTAGTTGTTCTCACGGTTATAACTATTGTCTCGGTTGTAGTTGTTGTCTTAATTATAGTTATTATATCGGTTGTAGTTCTGACCTTGGTTTTCTTAACCTTGGTACCACTTATCCTAATTTGAAGCTTGGGCATTAGTCCAACCCCCCGCCCCTACCCCACCGTCTGATCATTCACACAGTTGGCATATTCCTCATATTGATAATCATCATATTGTTTCTCTCTACTCGGTAACTTATTGCATTAACTTTCTCTGACCCATTTTTCCTCTGTTGCCTCAGAAGAAGATTAAACTATGTTCTCAACTAGGCTATGTGTTTGCTTATTCTTCACCCATTCTGATTACGTCTAAGGTTTATCCTACTTCAAAAGTGCCCTTCACGGTCTCTGTATCCCTTGTATTCTAATCACTATTTGTTTTTGTGACCTGATCAAGCTTATCTACCTCGAAATGATTTTCGATGAATGCTCCTCCAGTGATAGTATTTGACAATGTCTTGCCATTATCATCCAATGCTTTGTAAAAGATTTCTAGGAGAGAATCCTCGAGAATTTTATGGTTTGGTACTCTTCTTAGATTTTTGTTGAACCTTTCCCATGTATGACATAACACCTCTCCATGTAGTTCCTTGAAGTTATTGATTTCATCCTTACATTTGAACTTCCTAGATGAGGGAAATTTTTTTTTCTAGGAATGCCTCGTGTAACTATCTCCATGTAGTGATTGAGTTATACAGGTGCTCAGCTAGCCAAAGATTGTGTTCCCTCTCACTGATAATGGGAACAAGCACACTACAATGATGTCCAACTCCATGTCTGGTCTACCCAAACTACTCTGGCATACAATCACTACATTGTTCAAATAAGTGTAGGGATCTTCAGTTTGCTTACGCATGAAAAATCCTCTTATGTTAATCATTTGTATCATGATACTAGTGATATCAAACTTTTCTGCATGAGGCAATAAAGGTAACACAATTATACCGTTAGTTCCAAGATCATTATAATCTATCCAATAATTATTTCAAATGCCAAACTCTGGTCTTTGTATGGGTGGACGTTGTGCTCTTTTTTTTTTTAATCAAAGTGTGGGTCAAGCCCATTTATTCAAACGAAAATGAAACAATAAATCAGATAAAAAAAGTGACCCAGGTCCAAATACATAAAAGACAAAAATAAAAAAGAAACGTTGAGCTGAAAATGGAAAGTTCTTCCGCTGAGCCGCTCCATCTCCGCCAGAGGTGGATAATTCCAACGGACCTTGCTTGAAAACACGTTGATAAAATAGTCATGAGCTTGGGCGGCATCCACCTGGGCAGTCAAAATTCTCATGAGTGCCATGGATCCAACCCTATGAAGACTTCTTCAGCTCATAACCTTCTTTCAACATATCCATTCTAGGAAGATCCAGAATCGATGCACTAGCTTGAGGTGATTAATAATGGAGGATGTATCTGACAAAAACCCTGATCTGTGCAGGTTGAGCTCTATTGAGTTGATACCACTGCCTCATATCTATATTTTATCAGTTAACCTCTTCGTCTTGATCTTAAGATTGAGTGCCAACTTACATTTCAAGAAATAGATTTGAATGGTGTTGTTGCTATTTAAGCAAGTTGTTGGGTGACCTAATCATTTGTACTCCATCATCTTACATTTCCTACAATGGTTGTTCATATCTCCATTATGGTATATTTTGACTCTGAGATTGGATCGATCAAAAATTGAAAGATGTAGCTGAAAAACACTAATTTGTGCAGGTTGAGCTTAGATGAGCTGATACTACTTCCTTAAATATAGTGTTTATCAAGTAACCTCTTCGTCTTGATCTTAATTATGAGTGCCGATTTACCTTTTCAATTGTGGATTGAATGTATTCGCGTAGTAGCGTTGAATGTTGCTGATGTTATTTAATCATGTGTTTATTTTACCTAACCATTTGTTCTCATTCATCTTGAATTTCCATCCGTGGTTGCTAAAATCTCCATTTTGGTATTTTTTGATTCTGAGATTGGGCATTCCCTGCTTATTTGTTTGCAATAGTTTTCTCGCTTGTGTTGGTAACTCATTGTTAGATAAGAACTGGATCTTTGTTGTACCTGCAAAACTAAAAACATGGTTAGTTAAACAATCTGCAACACTGTTCTCCTCTTGAAATATATGATTCACCACCACATCTTTATTTTTCAGCATCTTCTTGATGCACCTTATGTCAACTGATATGACCCATGGTATTTCCCACTTTTCCTCAATGACTTTCTTCAAAATAAGATAGTATGTCTCCATGATAAAGGGCAGGAGGTTGTGATTAACACAATACTGCAACCCCTCTTTTAAAGCTCCCACCTCTCACCTCTGCTTCTAAAGCACTGCACAACATCACACTTTTTGTCTCCGCATAGACCAAGTCTCCATTGATGTTTCGCACACTAAAGACTTTTGAACTGAGGTGCAATTGGGTCCTGCAAGAACCATCTGTGTTGCATTTGAAATAACCTTCTAGAGGACATATCCATCTCACCACTTTACAAGATAAGATAAGAGTGTAATCTTCTAAGAATTTTACAATTTGGGGCCAATGACTAGGGATGTTTGATAGCCAAGAGTATCTGTTTTTGGCCATTAAATAGATATTCCTATTGACCTCTCTTATCATAGAACTTCTAGACATATTTCCTCCGTGTTTGACTTTGTTCCTCATTTTCCAAAGCTGCCAGTTAATGAATATAGGAACTGATGTAAACAAAGGTTGTAACTTGGGACTGCATTCCTCCCCCCACCATTTATAAATAGTATGCTTCATCATAAGGAAAGGTCCATGAATTCCAGTAGCCCCTAAGAATGTTTCCCATAAATATTTAGCATCTGGACATGATACAAATAAGTGGTGAAATGTTTCTACTGTAGAGTTATTACAACACACACAATTAAATGTGTATGCTATTTTGAACCTAATCAGAATCTCCCCAATGGGGATTCTTTGTAACTATATTCTCCAAATCAAGAAAAGATACTCTGAAAGGTAAGCTCTTTTCCCAGATAAACAAGATGTCTTGCTGAACTTCTTTCCTCTGTCTCAATTCCTAAGTACTTTTCACTGTGAATGTTCCTTTGCTATGAAGCATCCACCAGTGGGGTGATCTCCCTCATCAAAGATTTGCCCCATACCCAGTACCTTTTTTACCTGCTCACAAACCTCATCATCGAACAATTGTGTCAGCAAATTTTGATTCCATCCACTATTATCCATTACACAACTTGTATCAGCAAATTCATATCTTCTAGGATATGAAATAGGCATAAGGAAATGTAATGCCCCTAATTGAGTCTAATTGTTATGCCAGAGACTGGCATGATCGATGAGTTTGAGATTTGGACTCAATTGGGGCTTTCTTTATATAATTTGTGTCATAAATTGATGTTAAAACCTTGATTTTCAGGTATATGGAATAAGGAACAAAGCAAGGACACTAACAAGTAAAAAGGAACAAAACAAATTGAAGAGATGAAGAAAGGCAAGCTTGGTGATCGCCAAGAGCACTTGGAGAATCGCCGAGTGACTAGCTTGATCGCCTAAAGTTCAAGCGTGCCAGCCCTGAGGGAAGAAACCATGTCGGCAATAGAAAAAGGAGCAGTCGGCAAATCGCCGAGCAGTTCCGTGATGCAAAGAGAGATCGCCCAAAGTTACAGAACTTGAGGATGCTGAGTGCCAAGGCAAAAATGCGTTGGAAGAGACCAATGGGCGGTTCACCGAGTGGTTCGGCGAACCCGAGTTACTTTGCCAAACGCCCTTTGTGGCTTATTTTTGGCGACTATAAATTAGATTTTGAACAGCTATTTGAGAACGCTAACTTAGACTGAATTAGTTTAGAACACTTTTCTCTGTAGTTTTGGAGAGTTTTGAAGAATTTTGGAGATTCAATTTGGAGATTTTGGAAGTGGGTTTCGAATTTTCTACAAATTGAAGCATTGTAAAGACTAAATTACTCTAACCCAGTTAATGGCTAATCAAATTGGTAACCATTTTTACCTTTTTATGATGCTTGGCTAAAACCCCAATTCTTGGGGTATGATCATGTGATTATGGATTGAAATAGTTTATGGGTATTGTTAATTACTAGTTTATATGCTATATTGAAGTGGGTTTAATCATTAATTGTGGTTTAATTTATGAATTGTAGTTGCAAATGCAGTTCTAATTTTGCGTTCTTGGATTGCTCGAGAGAGAGAGGATTTAGAACTAAGATTATTGATTAATAATTTGTAGGTATTGGGTTGAGCTGGGTTCAGCTCGAAAGAGTGAATCCTAAACCCAATCCTACCCATCTAGCTTGAGAGAGTAGATGAATTAAGGCGTGGGTTGTTCTTCATTGTTATGCTTGTTGATGTTCGAAAGAAATCATCTGATTCAAGATAGTTGTTCCAGAGAAAGCTATCTCCCTTATAGTCCAGCCTACTCACTAATTTTTAGTTGTTTTCTAGTAATTTCAATTACCCATATGTCGAAATTTGCCTATAATCGATCACATCCCGAGAATTTCTCTCCTTATTGTTATCTTAAATTATTTGTGACTGCATTGTAGTTGATAATTGCAAGCCAAAACCCCTATCTTACATTTGTGTCACCATTTTTAATTTGATGAGTCTTTCTCGATAATTTCTATTCCTATAGCTGATTAGACCACATTTGTACTTCCTAAATTGAATTTGGACATGTACCGTTCTTTGTGGGATTCAACCCCAACTCAATTGTTTGTTTTTATACTAACTAACAATCATTTACACCTAGAAATGGATGAGGTGTGTTTGAAACGTTAATAAAAATGGCACCGTTTTCGGGTAGTGGTGTTTAAAATTGTTTTAGTGAAGTTAAATTGTGATCTTTTTAGTTATAGTTGAATCTACTTACTTTAGTTTTGGTTTTCTGTTGCTTGTGTTAAACAGAGGAAAAGATGAGCGTTAACGGAATTAATGGTAGCCAAGCGGTCCACCAAGATGAGGTTGGAAACCTCAATGATGTAAACGATCCAAACGTCAATGTCCCAATTCCATTAGGTGGTGTGAGGGCAATTCGTCTACCTCCAAATGAAGGAAATGCTATTTTTCACATTACTAGCACAATGCTTCAGCTTTTACAACTGAAGGGTTTATTTGGGGGGATGGCTCATGAGGACCTCCATGAGCATATTCGAAACTTTGTGGACGTCTGTGGTCCATTCTCATTTAAGAGCATATCTCAAGAATCAATCCATCTCAGGTTGTTCCCATTTTCTCTAATGGGCGAAGCTAGTAAGTGGTTGGCTGAGTAACCAAGGGATTCCATCACTTCTTGGGATGAGCTTATTATCGCAATTCAAGTGCGATTCTTTCCCCCATCGAATATGATGACTCTTAGGGATAGCATCCAAGGTTTTAAATGCTTGGAAGGTGAGCTAATACATGAGACATGGCTGAGATTTAAGAAGTTGGTGCTGCAATGCCCAACTCATGGACTTCCAAATAATGTGTTGATGTAATACTTTTATAGGAGCCTTGACTCAGTGAACAAGAGAGTTGTTGATCAACTTGTTCCAAGTGGTATAATGTAACAAACCTATGAAGTAGCCTCTCAACTCCTTGATTGCATGACCAAGATCAACAGGGCATGGTACACTCGTGAAGACCAAGTCTCTCCTCTAAATTTTAGAATGACAAAAGAGCAGATCGAAAAGGATCAAGAGAGAGACTAAAATATGGCTAAAATGATGACCTAGCTAGATATCTTGTCTAAAAATGTCATGGGTGTTGGTATAAAGAGTGTTAATACTATGGGTGTTGGTGGAGCAAACCATGATGAAACACAATTTGAAGCATTGTACAATGAGAAAGTTAACTTTCTAGCCAACCAAGGAGGAGGTTATCGTGCAAACTACCCAAGACCGGGTGGAAATCAAGGTTGGAATAGAGATGAGGGTTGCAGAGACCGTGACAGAGATTGTCGTGATCGTAACTACTCCACTTGGAAGGAAAGAGAGGGGGAGAAGGATAGGTATGTTCCTCCCCATGAGCGTCAAAAGCCCAAGGAATCTGAGGGTGGCCGTACGAAAGACATGCTCTCGCGCATTCTCAACAAGGTTGAAGGGTCCGATAAAGTGTTGAAAGAGATGGAGGAAGATGTCTCTACATTTAATAAGACTGACACCTCTCATTTCGTGTCTATTAAGCATCTGGAGACCCAAATGGGTCAAATTTCGTCACATTTGAATCCAACACAACAAGGGTTGCCTAGTGATACAATGGCAAACCCTAAAAATGAAGCTTGAATGGGTACTTGCATCGTGCCACGACGTTAACTAAGGCATTTTTTGGGAGGCAACCCAAGGCTTTAAGTTTTTGGAATAACGGGTGTTGATAGTGAAGGTTGAAAAGTGAAGTATGTTGGAAAACAAGAGGTTTGGTGAGCTAAAAGTCCAGTTGGTGACTGGCTGAAGAGGTCGACGAGCTCAACTTGGACCGCCGTTGGACCCAAAAAACATGAAGTGGAAGTCAATATAACTCGGCAGGCAAATTGCTTAATTAGCGACTCGTCGAACAGGTCGGCGAGCCAGATTTTGACCACCATTTGGACCCCCAAGTTGACTAGAGGCCCTGTAAAACTCGGCGAGGTGAATTACCACTCAGCGCATCACCGAGTGGTTCGGTGTGGTCGACTTACACCACTGAAAAGGCCGCAAA
Source organism: Solanum acaule (assembly GCA_036250505.1). Classification (NCBI taxonomy): domain Eukaryota; kingdom Viridiplantae; phylum Streptophyta; class Magnoliopsida; order Solanales; family Solanaceae; genus Solanum; species Solanum acaule. Next base: position 9,118 of record JAJOOR010025043.1, on the reverse strand, counting down.
CTGAAAGGTTTTAAATGGCCAAATGGTTTAAAATTTCAAAATCTTTCATATTCTCTCATTTCTAACCCCGTACACTCTCACCCGCACTTTAGATTATTTGTATTTTACTATTTGGTTCGCTTTTTTGTGTGATTTCATGCTCGGAATCAGAATACTTTGCCGCCTAGCTTTTCAAATTCTCAATTCGGCATACAAGTTGATTTTTCGAACCCCGCATCTTTGATTAGTGGTTGAAGTCAAATACTATCGGTAAATATGTGTTGAAATGTGTTGGGTAATTGTGTAAATCGTGTTTTTAAGTGTCGAATTGCCCGTATTGTTTTTGAACTTGTGCTTGAATGCTTAAAAAGATGATTTCCCATATTTTGTTCATTAATATCGATTCTAATTTGTTGGGTTGCGGTTAATTTGTATTGGGTCTAGTTGGGTGAAGTCTGAGTAACCTCAAATTGTGCCAAATGATGTAATTTGCCCAATGATGTAGCGGTTGACGTCATTCTTAAGGGCAAAATTCGTCAAATAGCCAATTTTGGCCAAATCGAGGGAAGTCTGAGTACCCTGAATGCATAGGTCATATGGGTATGGTATGAATTGCATGGTGTGTGTGTTTAATTTTGAATTTGGGGGATGCATGCTTGATTTTGGGAAAGGGGGTTTAAAATTGGCATGTTGGGCAGTTTGGCGAGCTGGGCGGAGCTCGCCGAACTGTTCGACGGTTCGCCAAGTTCCCCTTTGATCGCCTTTAATTTCTTGATTTGGCTAAATTGAGTCTGTAAATTTTAGCGGTAAGCCTGAGCTCGCCAAAAGGTTTCTTTGATCCCCATTTTTGCGCCACTAACCCCTAAAACGCACTGTAATATTTGGCGGGCTAGTCTAAGCTTGCCGATTAGTGTCGGCGATTTGCTGAAGGGCCCTGAGCATCGCCGACATGTCTTATTTCTTGAATTTTTTCAAGCTGGTCCTTTCGACGAGCCTGATTTAGCTCGCCTAAGTGACTCGGCGAGTCTTTCTACAACTTGATTTCTGCACTTTTCTTTAACGATTTCTAGGTGGCAAAGGCAAGGGTAAAGCACCTGTAGTTGAAAAACCGGAGCACAACTCCGGCAGTGATGGAGAGTCCTTTGATTCTTAAGCCTCATTCTCCGAGCCTGAGAATGATCAATTACTACAGATCCAACGAGCAGAGATTCGTGTAAAGACTCGTCAAGATTCATCTAGGATTATTGAGTCTACCCCTCCTGATGCATGTACAGTGCCAGCTCCGGCACAAACGGTGGTTACATCAACACCAGTTCAGGGCCCTCCTCCTCGGTTACTCAACGGGCTAAAGGCTGAGGGATTGAGGACCATCCTAGAAGAGAAGTGATTATCCGTGGATGGTGTAGTGGACATGTACCCTAATGTGTGGGACACTCTCCGGTACCACAAGTTTGAAATCTTCACCAGGCCCCATGGCCCGTACATTCCCACATGGGTCTGGAAGTTTTACACGGCTTATAGTGATTTGGTACTCAAGGGAAAGAAGAAGGCAAGTGCCTTCAGACTAGTGGAGTCTGTGGTGGTCCGAGGGAGGACAACGAGATGCAACAACGATTATATCAATGTTGTATTTGATAGAGGCTCAGATTTAAACTACCCAAATTTGGCTACCATGACGACTCTAGATGACCTAAAGGAATGGCTAGCTCTCTTTATTTCTGACACCACCCCGAGGTGGATAGATGCAGGAGCCCCTATTAAGAAGAAGGACTTGAACATAGCAGCTCGATACTGGTTTGGGTTCATCAGCAGCTCTATCATGCCGTCACAGAATGAGTCTATTCTCCGCCACCCAAAGGCAGCCTATCTCGGATCGATCATATCCATGAAGAGCATCAACTTAGGGTAATCATTGAGCAGGAAATGGCCATGAGGGACAAACAGCACAAGACGTCCCTTCCATTTCCAATACTCATTACAGAGTTATATCATCAGGCTGGAGTTCCTCATGACGAGAAAAGGGATATTGAGGTTACACCGATATCATCCACCAGCATCTAGTGCATAGAGGCTGAGTACACACGGCATGAGGTGGATAGGAGGAGATCAGCTTCGATGGATACATCCCCGAAGATTGATATTGATTTTTTACCTGCAGAGGCAACCTTGCCTACTCCGGCCTCTAGGCCTTCAAGTACATCTACTTCCACTCCTTCCCAGGCCCCGAGTTCTTCTGCTGCTTCCCAGACTCCTAGAGCTACTACTGGTACCACTGCCTCGAGGCCTCCGACCACTTATGCTATGCTCCTCAAGATGGGGCACCTAGCCCATTCTACCGATGTGCGGGCTTCCCGGCTAGATGCCGAGGTGCCCTGGATGATTGAGAGAGATATTACTGCTGTGTTGACTCCTCTCATGGGTTTATATTGATGCCCTCTCAGTGCGAGTTGAGGTTTGTAAGAGAGTGTAGAGTGTTTCCACTGAGGTTACGGCTTTGAAAGCCGATGTTTCTGAGCTAAGGAAGGATGTGGACTAGCTGAAGTCCACAAAATTCACTTCGCTATTTGGGACGGTGGAGATCCCTGATGATCCCAGTCCTGAGATTCCAGTTTGTGCTGAGGTACCTCCAACTACCATCAGAGATGATATTATAGAGGATGTAGCTACTGCTGAGTTAGAGGCTGAGACAAATGAAGAGTATCTTGAGGAGCAAGATGCGGATGTTTATGAGGATTTGGCCGATCTAGAGGGTGTCATGTTTGAGATAGCCCGACAGTCCTCCTTGAGAGATACTACTATGGCCAATTCTAGTGGAGTCACAATTGTTAAGACACCGGGCATTGAGGCTCAACCCCAAATGGTGACCTCGGGCACTGATGCCCCACCAGATGGAGTGATTGTGATGCAGACTTCACCCCAGGCTTAGCTTGGCAGAATGACATCTTTACCTCCCTCTGTGTTGTTTTTATTTATTCTCTTTGTTTTATTTGCATTTGAGGACAATTGCTTTTCTTTTGTGGGTGGGGTGAGGTATTCCCATACCTACCTCTTGTGATTACATTTTATTTGTATATATTGGGTTTTGTGATCTATATTTATGTTTTGATTATGTTTGGATCTTAATCTTATGGATGTTTGAGCTTGTGGCTCCTTGTTTTGAAAGGAAATGGTTTTGGCCTATTTTTAAATTTTTGCCAACTTTATTGTGTGTAATTGTGGCTGTTCTTGTGCAAATTTGAGTACCAGTTGTGATCGATATCAATGACTTTAATAGTACTCTTAATTGAACGAAATGAATGTGCGGCTATGATGAGGCCAATGAAGTTGCATAGAAAATGTGTGAACTTTTAGCATCTCGTTGTGACTAGCCGGTTATCGAATGAGTCTCTTGTGATGAACATTGCACACTAGCTAGAAAGTGTGGAGTCTTGTTTTTATTGGTGTCAAAGCCTTGTGTGATGAGATTACCTTGAACATTGTATGTGATGACACCTAGAATTTGCCCCGTTGGTCCGGTTGACTAAGTGATGCAAACACTTGAAATGATCTTAGGCATCAATTTTGAAGAATGGAATAATTTGACAATATACCTCTTTTGTGGCCAACCTTGTGAGATGTGTGAACCTTGCTTGAACTCTCTTGAGCCTTATCCTTTTCTTGGAAAAAACTTGAGCAATTATGACCTCTCTTTATCTATTCACCCGTAACCTTCATGAAGTGTGATTTGTTTGAATAGCCAACTTAGTCCAAAAGCCTAAGTTGGGGGTGTGGTGAAAAGAGAAAGAAAGTCAAGAAGTGTGAAAAATCCCCCTTTGAATAATGATTTTGAAAACGATGGAACCCCTCCATGATAAAAACAAAGAAGAAGAAAAAGAAAGAAGAAACCAAAGAAAAAGAATGAAAAAGTTGCTAACTAAAGTAGTGGAAGTTGCAAAAGAAATAGGGTATCCGGTAATTCATTTGAAGTTGAATAATGGGTGGATTATGAGCATGATCAAAATGTTAAAGAAAAGGAAGAAAGTGATGTTCAGATCACACTTTATGAAGGTAGTAGCCACTAAACCTTAATGACCATACTTTTACACTCAGCCCCCTTACAAGCCTTGAAAAGACCTTTGTGATCTTGAGTGAGCTGAAACGAAGGTTAATTGGAAAATAAGGGCAAACCTATAGGTGAAGTCATGCATGTGTTCATCTTTATGAGTGTGAGAGTCGTATATGATTCCAGAACTATAAATTGTTGAAGAACTTTGTGTGATCGGGAATCATCTTTGTTGTGAGGGCATTTTAGTACCTTTGTTGAGCTCAAACTTGCATTTGAAGCAAGTATTGTGAACTTGAGCATCATTGATAATGGTGAGTCACAATTTGAATCTTTGAGTGCACAATTGACCATTGTATGAATAAGTGGAACCTTGTTGTGTGCATTCATGTTGAGTCTTATGCAACACTATTTGAGACATCCTTTTTGAATTGCTGATCTTGAGTTTTACTTGAGGACAAACAAAAGTTTAAGTTGGGGTTGTTGATGAGTCTGAGATTTGAACTCATTTGGGGATTTGTTTATATAGATTTAGTGTCCTCAAATGCTTAATTTGTGTCATAAACTAATGTTAAAACCTTGACCGCCTAAAGTTCCAACATGCCAGCCCTGAGGGAAGAAACCAAGTCGGCGATAGAAAAGGGGCAGTCAGTGAATCGCCGAGCAGTTCTGCGATGCAAAGAGAGATTGCCCAAAGTTATAGAACTTGAGGATGCTGAGTGCCAAGGCAAAAAGGTGATCGAAAAGATCAATAGGTGGTTCACCGACTGGTTCTGTGAACCCGATTTACTTCGCCAAACGGCCCTTTGTGGCTTATTTTTGGCGACTATAAATTAGATTTTGAACAATTATTTGAGAAGGCTAACTTAGACTGAATTAGTTTAGAACACTTTTCTCAGTAGTTTTGGAGAGTTTTGAAGAATTTTGGAGATTCAATTTGGAGATATTTGAAGTGGGTTTCAAATTTTCTACAAATTGAAGCATTGTAAAGACTAAATTACTCTTACCCAGTTGATGGCTAATCGAATTGGTAACCGTTTTTACCTTTTTATGATGCTTGGCCAAAACCCCAATTCTTGGGGTGTGATCATGTGATTATGGGTTCAATTAGTTTATGAGTATTGTTAATTACTAGTTTATATGCTATATTGAAGTGGGTTTAATCATTAATTGTGGTTTAATTTATGAATTGTAGTTGCAAATACAGTTCTAATTTTGCGTTCTTGGATTGCTCGAGAGAGAGGATTTAGAACTAAGATTATTGATTAATAATTTGTAGGTATTGGGTTGAGTTGGGTTCAGCTCGAGAGAGTGAATCCTAAACCTAATCCTACCCATCTATCTTGAGAGAGTGGAATAATTAAGGTGTGGGTTGCTCTTCATTGTTATGCTTGTTGATGTTAGAAAGAAATCACCTGATTCGGGATAGTTGTTCAAGAGAAAGCTATCTCCCTTATAGTCCAGCCTACTCACTGATTTTTAGCTATTTGGTAGTAGTTTCAATTACCTATATGTCGAAATTTGCCTATAATCGATCACATCCCGAGAATTCATCTCCGTAGTTATCTTAAATTGTTTGTGACTGCATTGCAATTGATAATTGCAAACCAAAACCCCTATCTGACATTCGTGTCACCCCTTTTAATTTGATTCATGTCTTTTTCGATAATTTCTATTCCTATAGCAGATTAGATCACATTTGTACTTCCTAAATTGAATTTGAACATGTACCGCTCTCTGTGGGATTCGACCCCAACTCAATTGTTGGGTTTTATACTGACTAACGATCATTTTCACCTAGAATTGGGTGAGCTATGTTTGAAACATTAATCAATGACCACCTCTAGCTTCCCATCATATCTCCTGATCTATATAATCTCTAGCCTGAAGCATCAACTTCCAAACTTGAGATCCTCCTTTCCGTTCTATTGTTTGTGGACCTTGCCTCTTACAATATTTATTCCACATGTAGTTTGACCACAAAGTGTTTTTGGTCCTGAAGTCCCACCAGAGTTTAGCAAATAAAGCTTTTGAGACGTATATTAGAGACCTAAAACCAAGACCACCTTCCTTAGGCAAATACATATCATTCCAAAGCAATCCAGTGTTTTTCCCTCCTATCCTCTTTACAATTCCATAGAAATTTAGAAAAAAATTTATGAATATCATTTATGATACATTTTGGAGGGCTAGTTACTGACATGAGGTATATGGGCATGCTCTGCAACACATGGTTAATGAGAACAACCTTACCACCAAAGGATAATAGCTTACCTTTCCAAATATGTAGTTTACTTTGTATCTTCTTAATCAAATCCCTAAAATCAAATTTCCTTTTCTTGGTATGTTCAATTGGACATCCAAGATACAACAAAGGGAAAATACCTCTGACAAAACCAGTAGAAACCAGGAGTATCTTCTACCATCTCTACTGAGTGATTTGCAACTTTATTGAACATGTAAAATAAACTCTTATCTCTGTTGATTTTCTGACCAGACTGCTTTTCATAATCCTGAAAAACCTTCATTATTAGGGATAAAAAATGTTTTTTTGCTACTGCACATATAATAGTATCATCTGCATATGCTAGATGATTTAGCCTTTCAATCCACTTAGGCATACCAAAGCATTTAAAATCATTGTGATCAAATAGATGATTTAAAGCTGTAGATAAAACCTCTGCAGTTAAGATAAATAAATGATCTCCCTGTTTTACCCCTCTTGTAGAATGGAGAAACCCTTAACTTGCCCATTGATGAGAATAGAATACCAGTTATTTGCCACAACTCTCTATATTATATCAATAATAATAACATCAAAACCCATCTGAGCCAATACACTTGCCATGAACCTCCAATTATCCCTGTCATATGTCTTGGCCATATCCAGTTTGATTACGACATTATCTGGTTCCCCCTTGGCCAACAACACATTTTCAACAATATTTCTTCCCTTCACAAAACTAGATTGATTTTGTGAGATTAATCTGGGAAGAAAAACCTCCAACCTATCATGAATGACTCTCGAAAACATTTTATTAATAAAATTACTTAAACTAATAGGCCTTAAGTCTGAAAAGGTTTGGATAAACTCCTTTTAGGAAATAAGACCAAATTAGTATGAGTAATTGATTTAGGAAGAGTTTGGCCCTGAAAAAAAGCATGAATAATCCCAACAACATCTGGACCTACTATCGACCAACACTTCTGGAAAAAATGACATGTAAAGCCATCAGGTCTACATACATTATCTCCTTTTAGTTTAAACACCACTGACTTAATTTTCTCTCTATCAGGTATTTCTTTAATCAATGTTTCTCCTCACCAGTAATTGATGGCCTTATATGATTGAGTAAACTAAGTTCCTCATTACAATCAGCCCTAGAAAACTGATTATGAAAATAATTTACTGCCTCTGCTGCAATTGCCTCCTCCCCTTCAGCCCAAGTGCCATCAGATCTTAGCACTCTCTTCAGAGTTAGTCGTTTCCTTCTTCCCTTCACTAAACTATGAAAGAATTTAGTGTTCTTGTCCCCCTCATAATACCATTGAACACTTGCCTTTTTCTTCCAAAACTCTTCTTCATAGTGCAAGTATAACTTGTATTCTGCCTGAGCCTGTTGGAGCACCATCCTATTAAGAGCTGTAGGATGTTCTTCAAATAATTGTTCCTTCACTCTAGCAATTTCTTCTCTGCTAAACAATTGTTTAAAAATGTCCCCAAACTTATTTTTACTCCACTTGGTTAAGGCTATTTTGGTCTTCTTTAATCTAAATTTCCACTGCACAAAAATATCTTCTGAGAAAACAGATTCCCAATTTTGTTTAACCACCTCTAGAAAGTCATCACTCTCTGTCCAAAACTTTAGAAACCTGAAAGGTTTGATGTAGTTTTGAGTCAGTCCTCCACAGGTCAATAAAAGACGGGCATGATCTGATCCTGTTCTCGTTAGATGTTGATTCTCTAGTTGGCCAAAAAAATCTTGTAAAGCCTAATTAGTTACCACCCTATCTAGCCTTTTGAACATACAGTCCCCATCTACTCTACCATTCCACCAAGTGAAGGACTACCTGTGAAATGGATATCAACTAACTCACAAGAGTTAAAACACAATGCAAAGTCTTCATACTTTTGTGGATAAACATGAAGTCCACCAATTTTCTCATCTTCCTCCATAATAACATTGAAGTCCCTTCCTACCATCCATGGCAATGATAGATTGTGCCCAATGGAGTACAAATAATCCCATAAGCACAATCTTTCCACAACTCTACATTTTGCATAAACCATAGTGACCATGAACTAATACCCATTAGCTAGAGTCAACTGCAAGGACACTTATTGCTCCGTGTCAGAAATGACTCCTACACTAATGCCTTCTTTGATAAACACCCAAATCTGCCCATTAGTGTTATAGTTGGCATAATGCATACCTAACATTCGTTTATAGCTATGTATATGGGTAGTGTCTTGAAATGGTTCCATCAAAGTAATAAGAAAAAACTTGTGGTGTCTGTTTAACATTTGAACTCTATGAAAAACATTTTGAGTTCTCACAGACCTTATGTTCCAAAATAAAGCTTTGTGTATCATTTAAGACTGTTCTTCTCAACCCTCTTAGCATGTGTTCTTGTTGGCTTTAAATCAGCCTGCTTCTTGTTTTTTATCTTTCTCCCTTTATTTGCCTCATGTGGAGAAAGTCCAGCCTCTTTGCATATTAGTGATTCTAATTGGTCACTGTCCTTTTCCTCAGTATCCTCCACTCCTGTGTGCATTACCTTTGCTATTTGTATAGATCCTTGTATGGAATTACTTGACTCCTCTTGTGGTATTTGATGTGATACTATATAATATAGTTTTTCAATAGGGATTGACTTTTTAGGTACTACATGTTCTAACTTATCTGCTGATGTGGGAATTATACACTGGTGGTAGTTCACAGATGCACCACTCTTACCATCTTCAATTTGCAATACTAGAGTGTGTTCTGAATTATTGCCCTCCCATGAGGCCACAACTAGAGGCCCTTGATAACTATCCTGCAATATATATGATTGGTGTTGTTGGTACCTAACCAGTTCCATGCAATGCTTATC